>JAWNLD010000309.1:0-133814 GCA_035041545.1 Drosophila colorata | reverse complement strand
TTTTGTATTTTTAATGCATGGGACTATATAACTTTTAATATCTTTTATATTTAATCAGTCTGAGATTAACAACAGCAATTTTTTTTTTTTTAAACAACATTAAACAATAAAACAACAAATAAACAACAAAAAACAACAAACAAACAGCAAATAAACAGCAATAAACAAATAAACAATAATAAAACAGCAATAAACAACAAATAAACAACAATAAACAGCTGGAAAGCAAATAAACGGTAACAACAAATAACAACAATAAACAGAATATAAACAACAACAAATAAACAACAAATAAACAACAAGTAAATAACAACAAATAACAACAAATAAACAGCAAGTAAACAACAACAGCAAAAAGCAACAAACAGAAGCAACAATAAACGACGAAATGGGTAATAGGCACAGCCGAAAACGGCAATAAGCAACCGAATAGGCGATCAACAACAGTAAATGTAGCAACAGTAACGGCACAGAGTAACGGTAAACGGCAATAGGCTACAGTAAACAGGCGGAAATGGCAATAGGCAAACGGCAAACTGTAAACAGCTATAAACAACGATAAACCGGCAGTAAACAACAAATAAACGGCGGAAACCAAACAGCAATAAACGGCACTGAAAGCAAACATTGATAAACATCCGGAAGCAAAGCAATACTGTATCCAGCAAACTTGAAAAATCTACAAACGGCAAATAAATAGGCAATAACAGTAAATAAACAGCAATAAACGGCAAATAAATTTTGGAAACTGGCAACCAAACTTGGCAAATAAGCAGCAATGAGCAACAATAAACTTGGAGTAGAGCAGCAAATAGGCAACAATAAGCAACAACCTACAGTTTCTGTTTGGGAAAATGAAGGAACATTCTGAAGAAAGTAACAAGGCAAAAAAACACGTGCGGCGGGAATTTCAAAGCATTAAATTGGGGAGGGAAATAAAATGAATATCAATTAGAAAAGACATTTAAACCAATTACTTTTGAGCTCTTAAAACTTATTAAAATGTACTACCCAGTCGGCTGCTAGGGAGGAAAGAAGGAAATTGAGATTATACAAAGTAAAAGAAAATTAGAGTAGATCAAACCTTGTGACTACGTATAATCACAGAAGGTAATTCTCAACCTTTTGTGTCGGTAAGCAGCATACTTTCAAGCAATGTGGACCCATAATCTGAGTGGTACCCCAAACTGAAAACTGATAAATTTGAGAAATGAAAATTGGGAGCAACTAAAATAATTGTAGATGACAATGAATGTATTAAACGAGTGAAAAGTGGAAACTAACCTGTCCATAAAAAACTTGGAAATGAATTTGGAGATAAATATCAGAAAATTTTAATAAATAACCATAAAATCACTTTACATAATGATGCTCTTGAAAATGCTCAAATATAAATACGGTAAAACTGTTTCCATCGATGGCGCCTCGATGTCAACACCCAATGACACTATCTACAAAAGTAAACCAAATTACCAACCAAACAGACAAGACTTCACGAAGTTGCATCGCAATCAGCTGGTCATAACAGTAACAATGGTGGTTTCCATAATTGAAAAACTGCGAAAAATGGTACAAATACTGTAACAATATCAAAATATTAGCTTGATGAAGTTCAGTTTCCTCCAGCAACATTACAAACCAAAATTGTACTGTGAAAGTGTTGCAATATGATAATGTGTAATATTTTTTAAGCAAAGATAAAAATGTAGGTGAACCTAGAAGATGTGTGCGGCAAAAACATGGAAACGTAAAAATAAACGAAACGTGAAAGAAAGACAAACTCTTAATGGAGCAAATTACATCGAACGATTTTTTTTTAGGCGAGATAGCATCTAGGTTTCAGAATATAAAGCTGAGAATAAAGTGAAATTCAAAACACAAATAAATACGCAAAAAATGCCGTGAACATAGAAATTGAAACATTACGTCGTCTAATTAGCACTGAAAATATGCTACAATGGAAGACATTAAAAATTTATGTATTTACATATTTTAAACAACATTTAGGGAAATTCCATAAATAATGCATGCATATGGGGCCGCAAATGAGACAATATGGTCGTCGACAAGTTCGATCACTTCTCTAATAAATTGACACAACAGGAAATATGATCTCCAGTTTATTTGGACTTCGCGTATTGATGCAGAAAATGGCAATTAAAACATCAGTAACTTTGTGAAAAAGTACAGTTAACACAAATTTTCTACGGTGAATCAGCGAAACGACACAGAAAACTGCCGCTGCACCAACCATCTAAAATAAAAAAACGTAAAACATATAAAAAAAAAATCAATTTTGAAATTCGATGCGCACCAAGTGAAGTTATTAGGAAATATAGATATGGAAAAAAATAAATCAATGAAACATGACAAAAAGAGATTTAATTAATGAATTACATCCATTTTTTTTTCGAAGACGTCGACGATCGACAGTACTGGAAACGAATTTGGTACTCGTCATCGAATAAGACTATAAATCGACACATTCTGCAAAATATGCATGGGGAAATTGCATTGAAATTAAAGGCACCAAACTTGCTGCAAGTATTTTTAAATTTGGACGAGGAGCCTACAAGAATTTACAAACCGACGATGGGAAAGTTCTTACTTTCAAAACATTATGTGACAAAATAACATCAACCACTATTCGGTAGCTATAGTGGGTTAAAAAGCGTCTATTGTTGAACGTTTGGAACAATAGAACCCTCAAGGAAATGATGTGGCGGGAGTTGCGTATGTATATTTCGAGTATGCTCATTTTAATTTCATGTATGTATGTATGTATACCGAATTTTACAACTTTTTTATTTTGGAAACTGTCAAAAATTTGCGCACTTTTTGCTACACAAGCAAAAGTTCCGTTTTAGCTACACAAGCAACGATAGCTGCAATACACACACAACGATCACAACTGTTTCAATGGCGCCACACAGGCGACCACAATCTTGCTTTTTGAATTTTTTGTGCGTTTCGTAGAATCTATTTCTTCACACTAAAAATTCTTTTTTTTGCACTTTCTTAAATCACTTGCGCAGTGGAAGTGTGCTTGGCCCATAACCTATTGGAATAGTTTATTGATTTATGTGAAAACAAGTTTATCTCTCGATCGTTGTAGACCCGGTGTTCATTCGATGGCAACTAACTCCAGTTTTGCATATCGATTGTATTGATTAAAAGAGTTGCCACATAGTGAGCTGTTCAGTGTGTTGCCATATGCATCTCCAATACATAATATCACACAATTTCTTATTTTCAAATAAACATTCCTTATAACTATTTAAATTTAATTTATATAACGCATATTTTTTGTTTCCTTTAGATTTTTTTATGCATCCTCCGCCTTCAAGCGATAGGGAGTACATCTTTGCCATTAAACCTACAAACTCGCAGTTTTCGTCTTTCATCATTCCTAACACCTTTTTATTGCACCTTTTTATCCCGTATTTAACCGCTAAGTCTTCGGGGTATTCCGAAGTATCAAACTTCATATCCACATCTTTGCTTATATCCGCAAAGAAATCATTTGTTTGAATTGAATAAATAAATGAGTCTGTATCCATAAATTTTTTTATGTTTGCCTCTTGGAATTTGGGCTTCATGTAATCATTGTGGAAATCATACATTTTGCACTTTGATAATTCTAAGACTGTGAACTCTAAATACATCGGCTTATCATAAGTATTATGAAGTCGCTTCATCTGTATGGCATACATGTCTTCAGCAGACTTATGCAAACAAGCCTTTGCAATCAGCGTTCGTGCTCCCAACCGATTGCGGTTCACTGTTTTCCAAGACATGACTAGCTAGACGGCATTGTTCAATCAGTGTATGGGGTATTTTACTTTGGGTCTTAGGCCAGCAATTATTTTGTTGACTTTTGCTGCCGTCGTGGCCCTTTGGTTAAGCGGACAAAACGGAAGATCATTATGCAAATCGTGTAGGTTTGATGGATACATTAAATCAATTTCAAGAATATAACCATATTCTGAGGTTTCTCCAATATTTATTACATCTAATAATGAAATTTCTTCTTCGGTCAACCACTGAAAACCTGTATACAGGAGACATTGCCACATGGCCCAACCGTAAAGGTTGTTTGCATCTAAATATATTAAGTATTCAGACGGTTTGCTGGCATCGTATTCAGAGAGGTATTTATGATTGGCTTTTGAGTACCTTTTACAACACTGTACAAGCCCACCACGAATACCGCTCTGAATAAACCTATGCATGTCAATATCTGTTAGCAGCTCCAGCTCAATTTCTGTTGTCTTGATCCATCCCAAGACAGACCAGGAGTTGTATAATAATGAGCAAGATCATAAGAGTATATTTTCTGACAAATTTCTCTGAAATTTTGTCTGCTACAAAAAGCACATCAGCTTTAGGATACAATTCCATGTAATCTTTTAGGGTTTGACAACCAAAAACTGTCCAGACATGTTGAGCATATGCATAATCTTCTTCTGTACATTCGGAGTTTGTGAGGCTATTAAAGAATTTTTCTATCGAAGGTAGAGAGCTCTCACTTAACCGACTCTCTGAGTCTAAATATTCGTACGGGATCACCCCCTTTCTATGGACCAGGTTGAATTGGTCATCAAGTGGGAAGAAACGTCTGAAACTTTCAAGCCATTCAACATTTAAGTTTGCGCTTAGCGCATCTAAACTTGTAACTTGAAACGATATGTATCGAGAAATCTAATTTCAAGATTTTTATCGTAGGAGGAATTGTGTGTATATTTAGAAAGGGAGATGTACGATTCCTTATTCAGTGGCAGAACCTTCACCTTTCACCATCGACTTTGTTTAACTCTCTAACGAATAAATTATATAAATAATTAGAGAAGTTATGGAAAAATTCAGGGACACAAGGTGTAATTTGGAAAGTACTGCGCCTCTAAATTTACCAGTTAAATGGCAATGATCTCTAACGCGATCAGCTCCTAACGCCTTTTTACAAATATGGCAATTAATAGCCATTCAAAAACAATTTTCCTCTTCAGAACTCATTGTTATGGGCCTAACTGTACTCAGGTATGAGGTGTAAAATTCGTTCACATCTTTTATTATAGATTTAACGAAATTTTCACCTGCATTTTCACTTGTCTCCATAGCAAATTTGTCTAAATTGGATACGAGAGTGCAATGGGAACATGTTCATGTGTTGCCACTACATTCTCACTAACTTTAGAGTTTAATGGCTTTAACACGCATTCGAATAGACTACGAAGGGTACATCTAAACTACGATTCAAATTTTTAAAACTTAGACTTGCCTTTTTCGCCGTTGGCAAGGTCGAGACCATCTTTCCACACTGCTGTTTATGCTCTTCGTGTAGTTTTATGTTGTGGGAATAGTTTAGGCACGTACCACAGAACAGGAGCTCTTCTGTGTGGCTTGTTAATTGGGCGCGTACATGTCTGAAAATATAAATCAACGTATTTTATAAGTATTTTGTCTAAATATATGCATATGTTTATTTATATTTGAGTACATACCTTGATAAATTTCTTATCCATACAAAATGGGCCCGATCTTCCATCTCCAACAGGATTAGGCTCACGTGGGATTGTTTCTCCTCCTTCGTTAAATATAACGGCCCAACAACTGCTCCAATCTCCTCGTCGAATCCGAAAACATTTATGCTTATGGTCGGGTTTTGCTCTTCAAACACTTTGAGTTGTTTCAAAGGGAGAGGAACTCCATGTTTTCAAAACTAAGCGTTAAATGCTCGCTTAATTGGATGACGTTGGCGTTAATATCGTCGATGGCATAGCTGCTGCTTCTATTCGCATTGCCTTGCGGTGTTTTAAAAGTGGAAATTAACGCCCACTTGAAACAAAACTCATCAGAATTAATTTTTTTATTTATTAATAAAGCGATGCAACTCGATACTTTCTGTTCTCGAAAGAATATGTGCATATCCGGTTCTTGAAACCGCTTGCGATCAGCTTTACCTGCTCATTCACTGGTGTGAAAACACGGATCTAGTGAGCATTTGATCTGAAGTGCGTGCTCCATTTCGCTTGTAGCATGTACACATCACACGCAGAACAATAAATAGCATGCTTGGGTGTTCGCATAACAGTTTTATTTTAGCTGGTGCTGGAAATGGGGTTACCGATGCTAGATCCAGTGGTGTAGTTGGAGTGGGTGTTGAAGCTGGGGTTGAAGGTGTTAGATTTGTAGTCGAAGTGGGCGTTGAAGGTGGGATTGGCGATTGGAGATCCGCTGGCGTAGTCGAAGTGGGCGTTGAAGGTGTTGGAGTTTCTGTAGCCGTTCTAGTTTTTGTAGTTGGATCCGATGTGGTTGTTGAAGCCGTTGACGTGGGCAGTAGGTTGGGGGTGTCAATAGGGCCGCTAACGTTTGCGGTAGGCCCCTTGAGGAGAACGTTCGAAATGATCACCGGCTTATCTTCTCTGGTGTGGGTGGTGGCAGATCAATGGGTCCGTTGACGAAGGCGACAGATCCATTGGGGGTGGCAGCATATCCGTTGGCGGTGGCGATGGGTCCGTCGTGGGTGGCGATAGAGACGTTGACGAAGGCGAATGGTCCGTTGGAGGTGGCAGCAGGACCGTTGGCAGTGGCGATGGGGGTAGCGATAGGGCCGTTGACGAAGGCGAATGGTCCGTTGGAGGTGGCAGCAGGTTCGTTGTGGGTGGCGATGGGTCCGTTGGGGGTGGCGATGGGTCAGTTGAGGGTGCGATGGGTCCGTTGGCGATGTTGTTGCTTCTAAACACAACATTGTTTGGGGTGCTGTCGCGACCCTTGTTCTTATTATAACTAATATAATTGAAGCGATGGAGTTGTTGTTGTTGTTGCACTTGTTGATGGCCATTTTACACACACAAAAAGATTTTTTTGAACTTTGGGGATTTGAGGTTTTAGAGAGACGATTGTTTAGGAACTACTGATGCGGGTTCAATAAAGCCTGTCAGGGACTGATTTTTCTATTACTTCATTCAATTAATAAATATTAGAGATTGGGACAAACAGGTTTAAGAGGACATAGGGTACGATCCGCTGCATTTACAACACAAGCGTGTACAGTTTTTGAAGAAACTTCTCACGCCCAAAGTCATAAAACAATCAAAATAATGTGAAGATGAAAGAAGATATCCTAAAAATCAGTGAAATCTGGGGCATTCGATTAGTCTGATACTAATAATTGACACGTAAACCACAAGTCATAAAACTAGAATAATTAGAAGAAAACAATTACAGAAACTCATCCATACATTACCATGATTAGTACTTTACCCTTGCACACACGCACCCAGAATAGAGCTGTTTACCCTTGTCAGTAGGTGTCTATAGGCGTGAAATTTACGATCGAACCTTTTTCTCTAACAAAAACTGTTTACAAGTGTGCGCCGCACTTGTGTTCCTTCGCCGTGTAGAATAACGGCCCGTTCACACTCTACAGAAAAGGGAGAGTAAATTAAATGCACACGTGCCTGATCGAGCTCTCAGCCCACCCCTGAAAAAGTAAACCAACAAGTCGATGCGTGCACTTGTGCGCCTATGATCGCATAACCCCTCCCTCTTCAAATCTGAATTCTAATGAGCGGTCCCTTTTTAAACCGGTTTTTTAATGATCGGTCCCTTTTCCCATCCCCGAAAAAATAGACGAACAAGTCGATGCGTGCACTTGTGCGCACGTGATGTCATAGCCCCCTCCTACTTAAAATCTGAATTTAAATCAGCGGCCTCCTATTAAACCAGTTTTTAATGATCGGTCCCTTTTCCCTACCACCAAAAAAGTAGATGAAAAAGTCGATGCGTGCACTTGTGCGCACGTGATCTCATAACCCCTCCTAGTTAAAATCTAAATTTAAAGAAGAGGGACAGTTACTAAAATGAAGCGGCCACCTTCCTCAGCTCCCCCTCCACAAAAGGTCAGAAAGGCCCATAACGATTGGTTCCCTAATTGGAAAATCCCTAATATGACGGCTTCACCTCCTTTAAACAATTACATTATCTCCGAAAGAAAAGGATTTATTTTAGCAATTCATTATACAATTTATTCACAACTCACAACTCAATTTATTCACAATTCATAATATTCTCGATACTCATAATCTCATCAAAATAAGAAGATAGAAAAATCCACATTATATTAGAAAATTCTTTCAACATTTAAGTAATCTAAAAACAAGTAAAACAGCTCTAGTCGGGAATGCCTGAACCTGAACCCAGTTGGGAACTTTCGTTACATACATTGAATTAAACCCTCTGCAATCATAATTATTTTATTTAGTAAAATAAAATACAAATAAATAATACAAATTAATGATCGCGCTGCGCGCTTGCTAATATTTGCAGATAAATTTTAGTACGTCGTAGTTGTCAAATTTCTCGCAACATTTTCACAGAATTGGAAAGTATATCTTTTAAATATTGTTTGATTTGATCTGCGAAAGCTTTTTGAGAGTGTGCACGCCAACGACCAATATTTTCCCATTTTGTTGCTCCAAAATATTTCACTCGTCGATGTCTAGCAATAAGTTGCACTTGGACCAGTAAATGTGTTAAGTTTAAAAAATAAAAAAATTTAAAGTGAAATAAAAACTTAAATAAACAGCACAAAAACTCCGTTGACACAAGCGAGGTTCGAACTCGAGTCTGATAGCTCGCTAGGCAACATCTCTACCACTGAGCTACAGCAGCACTCCTATTGGTCTCTGTCAAAATCTGAGCTAAGTATATATAAGTATATGTGTGCGCAACCCATAAACATGCATGAATACCTGAAGGCTGCAACTTCTTTTCAACACGCCACGTCACAGCTGAAGTTTCTGTGCGAGTGTGCAAGTTTTGCATGCCGAAAAGAAGCCGATGTAACGTCACGTGGACCTGCCGAATTAGGGGCCATTTGATTTTTTTACTATGCTACTCAGGCAGGCATAACTGTTCTATCTTCTGGCGCCGCGCCTTGCGTAAACAACAACAACAGCAATGCGTCGACGAATGAAGACAGACCACGAAAAGCTGTATCTTTTCGTCGCGGGCTCCAGCCTATGATCTTCTTTGCTTTTTTCTTCATTGTTAAACCCTGCGCCCCTCTCCTATGAGTTCAGTTTCTCTACCTTCTAGAGCAAATCCACCCGAAATTATTTATGTTGTTGCTAACCCCGCTCCCCCCGAAGTAGCCCAGATCCTTAACCCTGCTCGCAAACCTCGATTAAAACAACCAAATAACTGTAATAAAAGCTCGGATCAAAATTTATACTTATTATTTTATTACTCAATGTACCAACGCTATCTTCGCGGACTCTTACACACTTGCACGTGTTAAAACCGTAAGCTTGAACACTCGCATAAACAGGTACAAAGAGGAATTAGAAAATAAAGTTCATTTGCCGTGTGAGAGAACAATTCTCTGTTAAGAGCTTTAGAATTGCAAGTTGAGCTTTAGAGTTCGATAGCTGAGCTTGCACGAAAGCATTGCCAACAAAACTATTGTTGAGCAATAACTATAATCCACTATGACTACTTCACCCATCGTTGTTTGCTTGTTCTTTGAAAATGCCAGACACACCAGATTCTCAAGTGCAGAAAAAAATATTTTTAATTTGAAACTTTGCATTGAACCACAGAAAGACATCGCTACTGTTGAATGTCAGTCTCAGGTTCTGGACTCTTATTTTGAGCAGATTCTGCAAACTCAAACGCAAATTGATAGGCTAGAACCAACCGATAAGCCCCGTGAGGAAATATAAGAGATCTATATTCAAGCAAAGGCAGTTATTATTAGAAGTCTTGGTTCATAAATGGAGAAACCAGATGATCAAAGCCAAAGTTTCCTTAATGCATCATCTTGTTCAATTGATCATGACAATCGATTACCATCACTCAAATTAACCAAAAAAAATGCCTAACTGCTTTCGGATAGATGAACATTCAATATCAGCTGTTGACAAGTTCAACTATTTCTTGAGCTGTCTATCAGGTCCTGCTCTTAGTGTAGTTACACCCTTCCAAGTGTCTGAAGAGAACTATCCGAAAGCTAAGAACCAATTGAAAGAACGATACGATAAGAAGGTTCTTATTTTTGTGGAGCACATAGCTGTTCTATTTCATGTTCCAGCTATGAAAAAATCTAATCCGACCACTCACAATCTTAGATACTGTTGCTGCATCACGTGGTTATTTAATTTCATTAGGAACCGAAGCTGATTTTATGAATGCCATATTAATACATCTGGTTTTATTAAAGATGGATTCCGACACAAAGCAGGCATATGATCGAGTCCAAGAGCATGAAAGACTGCCAGCCTGGGATGAGTCCTATCAAACACTCAGCCGCCATTGTCAATTTTTAGAGACCAGCGTAAGATATCCATCTCATGAAATAACAGCTATGAAAGACAAGTCAAATCAAAGCAAAAGATCGTTTGTTTTTTCCCAAAGTATGTGCCCCAAATGCACAGCTACTGATCATAACCATCCTTTACATCACTCATTTTTGCCGAGAAATATACATTTGTCAAACAAACATCACTTTGTATTAACTGTCTGTGTAAAGGCCACATGGCGGCCAAATGTTCAACCAAATCTCGATGCCGCATTTTCCAAGGACTACTTCACACAACCTTACATCGAGTTTCACCTTCGGAGCAAGCAGCACCTTCATATTCGCAAGTACTAAACTAGGCCAGCAAAGAAACCACTCATGGAATTTCGATGATTTCAAGCCACTCGCGGCGAGCACTTATTCCCACAGCAATTCTTTTAATTCGAAATAAGTTTGGGATATTTCAACTTGCCCGAGCATTGCTAGATTCGGGTTCAGAAATTAATCTCATTTGCGAGAAATTTGCCAAAAGAGGCAGAATTATGAAATTTCTGGAATAAGTGATATACGAGCTCACATGAAATTCTCAGTTACAACAACAATCAGATCTAAATTGTCAGTTTGCGAATGGTCCCTGCAGCTTGCTGTAACTAAAGCTATTTCCTTTAGTCAGCATGAGAGTTGCAATATTGTATCTGGCTGGACTATTCCAGAAGGTGTTGAGCTGGAAGATCCTCTATTCTTTAAGCCACAAAGGATAGATCTAATTATTAGTTTTTATACTCGTTCACGAAGTGAAGCTATTATATTGGGTTTGTGTGCAATGTCCGTCATGCTGTCCGTCCGTCTCTCCGTGTGTCCATATGAACTCAATTCCTTTCGCCGCTATTGAAACTAGAGACTTGAAAATTAAAATGTGTATGTGATACACATAATATTCAAATCCGAAAATTAATTTATGATGTTGCGGCTTTCTAGACTTTCTCGCTTTTAATACCCTGAACCCATTAAAAAAAGGTAAAAATTGTGTAATATTTTTAATATATTGTTCAAATGTATGTAAAAGTCAGAAGGAAGCATCTCCGACCCCATAAAGGATATAAGTTCTTAATCAGGATCAACAGCCGAGTTGATCCGTCTGTCTGTCCGTCCGTCCATCCGTCCGTCGGTCCATCCGTTTGTATGAACGCATGTATCTCGGAAACTATAAGAGCTAGGGACTTCAAGACTTTTCGGCTATAGACTCGTTAATGACACGCGCAGATCAAGTTTATTTCAAATGATTGATAACCCACACCATTTCCCTAATATCGTTAAAAACCTACAACTACCTCTAATTCTTTAAACTTAATTCGTAGATTATGAGACCTAGAGGCACACACAATTTTATCTAATGAATATTTATATATACTAGAGCACTTGAAGAATCTATTAAGAAACACAGAAGTTATTAAAGAAAACGTGTAAAATTTTACAAGTCAATTGGCAGCAAGTGCTGCAATAAGATCTAGGAATTAAAGTTTGAATTTTGAGTTCGTGTATACCATACGCAGATCACGGCTATTTTAAATTATCGATATCCCGCCCCGTTTTCTTACTATCGATATTTATCTTTTATTGTACGGTTTTTTGAGCATATCTTAGAAACCATAAGAGCCAGCGCCACCAGCGTAAAGGATTCGCAGATTATGAATATGTCGGATATTGGATACCTTCCCCCATCTTCCCCAATTAACAGAAAAAACAATTGTAATTGCAGGTACAGCCCCAATTTTTACTACTTAGGCTGATCATACATATATATATGTATGCATTAAAACAAATTTCAGCAAAATCGGTTAAGAAGCACAGAAGTTATTAAAGAAAATCTATTTGTATATTGGCAAAACCACGTGGTGGCTAGCGCCAAGCGCAGACATTTTCTGTATGCGGGTGCACACATACATATATATGTACATATGTATTGTGCACTTTCATATGCGTTAGCTCTTTTTCGAATACTAAGGTGATTCTTTGTGCATGTGTGTTCCTAATCTCACATTTGGACAGAAGCAATAAAATGCTGCTGTAGCTCGGTGGTATAGGTTATTTAAATGTTATTTAACATGCAATGTATACATGTATTTATACATATATATAAATTCATTCTCTGCATGTATGTTGTAGAACAAACACTGTTAACTTACAGTGTTATGTCAATCGTGAATAAACTTTCGTTGCGTACAGATCGTGTTTCTTTCGCTAATTAAATCCAGGCTCTCCCTGACGCAGGGAACTCGCTCCAACAGAGGTGTTTCCTGGCGCGCTAACAGACGCGAGATAAAATCCCGCTGTGTCAACTTAGATTTGATTTTTTCCTAATGTGTATATTGTTTTCACCTAACACACTTATTGGTTCAAATGTAACTTAATGCTGGTACATCGAAATATTCTGAAGAAGCAAAATGGGGAAAATTGGTATTTGGCATGCACACTCTCAAAAAGCTTTTGGAGACCAACTGTAACCAACATTTAAAAGATATAGTTTCCTATTTTGTGAACATTTTGCGAGACATTTCACAACTACGGAATACTACAATTTATTTCCAAATATTAAAAGTAAGCGCGAGCATTAATTTTTAGTATTTATTTGTATTTTGTTTTACAAACTGCGACTGTGGTGTCGTGTGTACGAATGAAGAGGGGCTTAAATAAATGTATGTAACAACAGCTCGCCACTGGATTCGGGGTATCTATTAGTTGGGCACTCCCGACTAGAGCCATCTTACTTGTTTACATCGTTATTATGTTGGAACGACTGCTGCAAAATCAAATTAGAAGTATATATTATAATCATGTTATTCCTAAAAGTGCAATGGCTCAAAAATATGAGATACGGCTTACCGATTTAAATGTAACTTATAGAAATGATGAAGAAATAGATTGAACTCCTTTATGCTTAGAAATTCCTAAAAAGATGCGAAGAGATATAGAAAGAATTGCAAACAATTATAGAGAAATATTTAAAAAAAAAAAAAGGGTCAGCCGTATAAGTAGGCTTCCAGCACCAAAGCTGCATTCAACTACAAGAATATATTCCAAATTTCGAAAAAAGTTGCGTGCAGCCGGACAGACGGAAGGGAAAGCATGACGGACATTGCACAAGCCCAATATACTAGCTTCACTTCGTTCGCGTGAATGAGCATAACAAGTACGGTGGCTCTAGTAGGCAGTGCCCGACTAAGAGATATCCTGAACCCAGCTACGTGCTGTCGTTACATATATTTAAACGCATTTGCATTTATACATACATACACAAAATCACATACACACGCCGCTTTCTGCGTAGTTTACTCTCAGCAGCTGCGCTTGGCCCCCACCATAGAAATAAATTCTTAACTAAGAGTATGATCGCTATCATTCAATTTAATTGTAGTTTTAATTTAATTTTCAGATCTTAAAAAGAGCATGCAAAACTATGTACAACCTAAAGCGCAAGTCTGTAGTAATTGTAGATATTCCTGATCTACGTTTTCGTTATTTATTTTACCTTTTATTATACCCTGAACCCAATGAAAATGGGTAAAAGGGTATAATGGATTGGTGCAAATGTATGTAATAGGCAGAAGGAAGCATCTCCGACCCCATAAAGTATATATATTCTGGATCACGACGACGAGCTGAGTCGATTTAGCCATGTCCGTCTGACCGTCCGTCCGTCTGTATAAACGCAGCGGTCTCGGAAACTGCAAAAGCTAGAGACGTAAACTTTTGGACTATAGATTCTCATAAGCCATGCGCAGAAGCCAAAGTTAATTCGAAAAGCTGACTTGAGGCATATTTTCATCCGACTTAGCGAAAAGAAGACGGTAAATTAATGAGCCTAACAAGAAGTTATTCGCTATAGGGCATGCTTGCACTTAGTTTCGGCGAAAACTCAAATTCGTTTTGGGTTACATTTATTTAATATTTAGTGTCAAATCTGTATAATAAAAGAAATATAAATGTACCCAAAAAAGGGAAATAATAGAACGGCGGGTTCACGGCCTATATATATGAAAATTTTACCCTTTATGGATTGGCACCATGAAAAAGCCAATTTTCCGTCCACCTAAAGGACCCACGATCATTTTGGTGAGATTATTCTGTGTGCATATATTAATTGTCGTAAACGTAACGAATCTACCAAAAAGGACATTAAGCCTTAAAACTTACGCGCTGTATTCCAAACAGTAGTTTAAATAATACAAAGATTCAGTTTATTTTCATACGTGACAAAATGAACTTCTTCATTTACAAGACAGCAAAAAAACAAGTAAGATGGGTCTAGTCGGTGCCCGAATAGGAGATACCCTGAACCCTGCGGAGAGCTGTCGATACATACATTTAATTAAACCCCTCTGCATTAAATAATAAAAATTTTTAAAATATATATATATTTTGGAGACAAATTTGACTTTGCCGTAGTTGTGAAATTTCTCACAAAACTATCACAAAACAAGAAACTTTATCTTTTAAATGTTGATTGCAGTTGATCTGCGAAAGCTTTTTGAGGGTGTGCATGCCAAATACCTATTTGTCTCCATTTTGTTGCTTCAGAATATTTCAAATCGTCGATGTCCCAGCATTAAATTGCACCTACCCAATAAATGTATTAAGTAAAAAAAAATATAAAAAAAAGTAGAGTAAAAAACTCAGTTGACACAGTGAGTTTCAAACTCGCGTCTGACAGCCCGCCAGGTAACACCTCTACCGCCGAACTATGTATATAAGCATTTAAATTGTGTCTGCCAAAATCTGAGCTAAGAATATAGCGCACATGCACAGCAATCGCATTTGAATTCGAAAAAGAGCTCACGCTTATGAATGTGCATATATGTATGTATGTACATATGTAAGTATGTGTGCATGCAGAAAACGTCTGCGCTTGGTGCTTGCCACCATAATTACTTCTGTGTTTTATAACCGATTTTGATTAAATTTGTTTGAATGCATTATTATTGAACTACAGTATATTTACATATTTACGAACATCCTAAGTTGTATTAATACATTAATAGAAGAAGGTTGGGGGAGGTATCCAAAAGTATCCATTATTTGCGTATCTTTTACGATAACATATTAAACCAAATTTGGTGCTCTTATAGTCTCTGAGATATGCTCGAAAAACCGGGTCGAAAAACCGATAAACACTGATTAAGGAAAACGGGGCAAGTTAGAGATAGAGCCATCAAATTAGGTTTTATATGTGATTGTTCAAGATACGCAGTTTATGAATATTTTCGGATTTTGGATACTTCCCCCCATTCGCCCCCATATAAAAAAGACCAAAAAATCTCAAATCAAGTACTACAGACTTTTGCTTTGGTTTGTACCAGATTTCAATGCTCTTGTTACGTTCGGAGAATTTCATAACGATCATATTCTTAGTTTAAAAATTATTCAAGAATCAACTTTCCAAATTGGGGGCCAAGCGCAGCTGCTTGAGCAAATCTCAGAAACTATAAGAGCCAGAGCCTCCAAATTTGGTTCAGGCTGCTAAATAATGTTCCATAGCACAATAAGAATGCATTAAAACAAATCGGTTAAGAAACACAGAAGTTGTGAAAGAAAATGTTTTTGTATATTAGCAAACCATGTGGTGGCAAGCGCCAAGCGCAGACGTTTTCTGCATGCGTGTGCATACATACATACATACATATTTATTTGCGCATTTTTTTTTTCGAATTCTCAAGCGGGTTGTACGTGTGTTTCTAATCTCAGATTTTGACGGAGGCAATTGAAATGCAACTGTGGCTCAGTGGTACAGGTGTTGCCCGGCGCGCTATCAGACGCGGGTTTTACTGTTTATTTAAAATCTTTTTTTTATCAACCTAACATACTTATGTGTCCAAGTGTAACTTAATGCTGTGACATCGGTGATTTGATATATTATGAAGCAACAACATGGGGAAAATTTTGAATTTGGCATGCACACCCTCAAAAAGCTTTCGCAGATCAACTGCAACAAACATTTGAAAGATATAATTTCCTATTTGTGAAAATTTTGCGAGAAATTTCACAACTACGGCATATCAAAATGTGCCTGCAATTATTAAAAGCAAGAGCGAAGCGCGAGCATTTATTTTTATTATTTATTTATTTTATTTTATTTGACTAAGTGCGGCTGTGATATCGAGAATATAAATGCAGAGGGGTTTAATCAAATGCATGTAAGGACAGCTCGCCGCTGGGTTCAGGGTATCTCCTAGTCGGGCACTCCCGACTAGAGCCTTCTTACTGGTTTTGATCTGGTTTTATGAGCACATTTCAGAAACTATAAGAGATTGAGCCACCAAATTTGGATTAATATGTTAACGTAAATGATACGCAGATAATGAATATTTCGGATTTTGGATGCCTACCTCCCCATCTTCCCCTATAATTAAAAAAAAAACAAGTAAGATGGCTCTAGTCAGGTGTGCCCGATTAGGAGATACCCTGAACCCAGCGGCGAGCCGTTACATACATTTAAGCCATTATGCATTCATACACACATTCATAAAGTCACACGCACACAAACGCATTTTACACATCCGCTGTGCTTGACCCCACTATGAAAAATGAATTTTTGAATAACTTCTAAACAAAGCGAATGGGGGAGGTATCCATCCGAAATATTCAGAGCCTTCGTATTACTTACGAGCACATGTAAAGCCAAATTGGATTGCTCTAGCTCTTATAGTCTTTGAGATATGCCAAGAAAACGAAGTCTTAAAATCGATTTTTATCGATAATAATAAAACAGATGAAGATATCGAAAAAAAAATGATAGACTTGTACAGCGTATGGATTAGGAAAATCTAAAGTCGAAAAGTTTAGGTCTCTAACTTTTGTAGTTTCCGCTCGCTGCGTTCATACAGACTGACTGACGGATGGACAGACGGACATGGCTAAATCGACTCAGCTCGTCGTCCTGATCAAGAATATTAGGATATATTGGTGTAAGGATTAAGAAGCCTGCGCTCTCTGAGAATTTTAAAGCTCGTTCGATACATAAGCGCATGGATACATAGAGCGATCTGTGAGAATGTTTACAATTACTTATGCCTACCGTTTTGGGTTAGCTGTTATGCGGCTAGCTATGAAAATATTTATCATATCTAATATTTGTCCGTTTGATTATAATTTGAATGCGTGTGGATAATTTACTATATGATATGATTACTTGAAACAATTTTTTTTAAATATATATCGATATATAACATTAATGTTATTTGGGATTTTATAATTTGCACTAAAAAAAAACAGCCATGTAAACACTTTTTTTTGCTCTTAATCACCAATGCGCATGTCTCATGATTTGAAGAAGTAAAACGGGCATAAAGAAGTAACATACATTAAAATTTGAGACACGTGAAAGTATTAAAGTATCAAATGTCTAAATAAGAAATTAGTTTTAATCATGATTGAACCGCAATGTTTTCGTATTATACTGTATTCTGTTAATATTTGTAAGTTTGTTATTATTGAACTTCAAGATTAATCATATGCTTCTTGAAGATGTTTTTATATTAATTTTTCTGTTATGTACAGAGGATATCATAAGAATTACTGTGAGGTAATTCACCAGAAATTTGTACCTCTATAGTATTTTCTAGAATTTCACTATGCCAAAGCGATCATTTGGATTCAAAGAATAATATGACGGAAAACTTTATGTTAGGCGATGAAATGAATGGTGTAAATTTTAATAAGGAACAAACAGTTAAATATATAAAGCCGCTCGACAGAGGACCTTATTTTGATACTTCTGCAACAAAAAATGTGACATCTCTAGTTGGTAAAACAGGCCATCTGAACTGTCGAATTAAAAATCTCGGCAACAAAACGGTTCGTTATTATTTAATAAGAAAGAGTTTTACATTTATCTTTTACACATTTAAGGTGTCTTGGATAAGACATAGAGACTTGCACCTTTTAACAGTATCTGAAAGTACCTACACATCGGACCAACGATTTATGGCAATCTACAATAAGCAGACTGGTGACTGGTCATTACAGGTATGAAAAGAGTGCAATCGATATGCATTTACATACATATGTATGTATAATACACAAAAAATATAATTTTAGTACAACATACAGTTTTAAGTGCTCAGGCTTTTAAACAACTGAACAACGAGGATTCGGGTTTGAAGGCTAGTCTCCCCGAAAATTTATACCGCCCGCCCCAAAGAATCGCGAAAGCCTATATTACACAGTTTAAGAACTAGAGTGATCAAATTTGAATAGTGAATTTCTGGTCATCCCTTTAAAAATCGGTAAAAAAAAATAACTTCCAGCCACGGCCACTAATACGCCCCTCATCACCCTCGCCCAAAAAACAAAACCGGAAATACCTACAGCTCCCACAGTTTTTGACGTAAAGTCCCCAAATTTGAAAGGTGGATTACTGGTCACCCCTTTTGAATATCCTTAAAAATTTTATGCCCACGACTACTGGGGTCGTGGCATTTCGAGAACATTGGTGTATTACCCTCAATTTTAAAGCTAAAGACATACATTTTTTCAGACAGATTACTAAGGACCTCCTCCAAAGATCGCATTTTTTATATGCCCGCGGGGGCCGTGGCAAATCGATGAATGTCCATATATACATATCTCCCACAATTTAGCGATAGAGTTACCAAATTTAGTAAGCACAAACTACAAAAAACTGATTTTTTCCAAAATAATAATAATTATGGCCTTGAACGAGTATTGCGCAGTCAGCTACGTCCGATTGCAGCGTTCTTACTAGTTATTCCCTGAACCCATTGAAAATAGGTAAAAAGAGAATAACGGTTTCGTGCAAATGTATGTAAAAGGCAGAAGAAGGCATTTCCAACCCAATAAAGTATATATATCTTTTTTACTATAGCATATCTGGGAGACTATAACAGCTAGCGTCATCAACGTTAATGTATTATGTTCTTATAAAGTAGACGCAGATCAGGAATCGGATATTGGAATTCACTAGGAGATGAATCGAATTCACACACAAACACACCACGCATGCTGCACACTTTAATGTGGTATCCAAAAACCGAAATATTCTACGTATGCTTTACGAGAACATATGAAACCAAATTTGGTGGCTCTAGTTCTTATAAATGCGGCGATATGATAAAAAAAACCGAACTGTGTCAAAAGCCGACAAATATCGATATTAAGAAAACGGGGCGGGCTATCGATAATTTGAAATAAACTTGTTCTGCATATGGTGTATACGAATCTAAGTCCAAGTTCAGCTCTCTAGCCCTTGTAGTCTCTGAAATCGACGCGTTCATACAGACGGACGGACTAAAATCCAGAATATTCCTGATCTGCGTTTACGTTATACCCTCAACCCATTAAAAATGGGTAAAAAGGGTGTAATGGTTTGGTGCAAGTATATGTACCAGGCAGAAGGAGCATTTCCTATAGTCGAAACGTATAGGTCTCTAGCTTATGTAGTTTTAAAGATCGCTGCGTTCATACAGACGGACGGACAGACGACCGAAAAGACGGACTTGGGCGAATCGACTCAGCTCATCGTTCTGTCAATAATATGTATACTTTATGGGGTCGGAGATGCTTCCTTCTGCCTGTTATGTAAATCTGCAAAAATACATTTTACCCATTTTCAATGGGTTCAGGGTATAAAAAGTAAAATATTTTAGATCCTTGTATACACTAGAACTTACACACAATATACAGAAAGATAAACAAATGTATATCGCAACGATTCGTAGCTGTGTATAAGGTATTTTAGTCATCTCTCCCAAGCATACTTTATCTTGTTTTTAAGTTAGCAAATTGATTGTATTAATTTGATTTTTTAGCTGTACTGTAAGTTTAAAATGGAGTAATTGTAAGCCTTTAAAACTAAATTTATTTAATTTCTTGCTTCTTTAAGATAAAATTTCCGCAAATCAGAGATTCTGGAGTTTACGAGTGTCAGGTATCAACCACGCCTCCAGTTGGATATACAATGGTATTCTCCGTTGTAGGTATGTTCCCTGCAAAATTTTTTTATTAAACACTAGCAGGTTTTCGATGGAATTGGTCGGAATAATAAAATATTTTGAACATGCAAGTGACACCGTAGTTGCTTGTGCATTTCATACCGCCTTTACAACAATCTTTTTATACCTTCAACCAATTGAAAATGGGTAATAAATAAATAATGATTTATGCAAATGTATGCAACAGGCAGAAGGGGCATCTACGACCCAATAAAGTATATAATCTTGGTCAGGATCAACAGCAGATTTGATCTTGATATGTCCGCCTGTCTGTCCGTCCATGGCACGCGTAGATTAAGTTTATTTTAAATGACCGATAACAGACCCTGTTTTCCCAAAACGATGAAAATCTACCTCAGCATTTTTAGAGACACCCCATTTGGTTCACATGAATTTGAATACACTATAGCACTTAAATAATCTGGAGGAAAAATCAGCAAGATCGGTTAGGAAACATAGAAGTTATTAAAGAAAATGTGTGGTGAAATAAGACAAATTTGACAAGCCAATTGGCAGGAAGCGCAAGCAATTTTTGTATGCATGTGCACGCATCCATGTGTACATACATTTGCGAGTTTTATTTATAAATTTTTGCGCTGTCTGCGATTTTGTAATATGCAGTTAGTTTGGAAGTTATTTAAAAATTTGTTTTACATAGTGGGGGACGCGTGTTTGTGTGTATGTCTGTTTGATTTGTGAATATATGTATGAAAACAAAGGGGATTAAATGTATGTAACGACAGCTCTCAGCTGTGTTTATGGTATCTCCCAGTTGGACTCTACCGACTAGAGCAATAAATACTGCTATACTGGTTAGCTCGACGTTAATGTGCACTGGTCAATGTAATAGCCTGTTTCAACTAGGGCAGCGTTCAAGTGTGCGTCCAAAAATGTGTGACGTACGTCCAAATCGCATGCAAAAGTGTCAAAATTTTATGTTAACTGGGAGGGGGAATAGTAACGTTCAAAATGAATGCGCGTTCTGCCAACTCGTTATACCCTCAACCCATTAAAAATGGGTAAAAAGGTTTTGTGTAAATGTATCTCCGACCCCATAAAGTTTATATATTCTAGATCACGATCAACAGCCGAGTCGATCTAGCCATGTCCGTCTGTCTGTTCGACCGTCCGCCCGTCTATATGAACGCTTCGATCTCGGAAACTTTAAGAGCTATAGACTTAAACTTTCGGGATTTAGACTCGTCTCAGAACATGCACTCAAAACGGTCAGGAAAGGCAGCGGCGCAAAGTAACTTACTTACAGCTGCGCAGTCGCAGCATAAAACATGCACTCAAATTGGGCGCTATCGGCAACGACGGCTGCATCTGTTGAGTGAAAATAGATCAGATGCTATTACAGTATGTTAAATGAAAATAGGTCAGATGCTATTATAGTATGTTGAGTGAAAATAGGTCAGATGCTATTACAGTATGTTTGAATGAAATGCCCAAAAAGCTCAGAGCAGGGGGTCTGGACAAAACTCGGTCACGGCGAACAAAGAAGTTGAGTTTTGGCGAGCGAAGTAACAAGGTCGCAAAAGTGCGTGAAATGGAAAAAACAAAGTTTTTTTTTTCTCTGTCTGGCATCAACGAGTTGGATGAGACAGTAATCCCGTCCAGAAGCGCCCTCTTGTACCGGCTGATGGAAGTAGAAATAGACGAAGATGCACTGGCATGGGGCTTCCGCACAAACACAAACGCACTTGCAAGCGCAATAGCAAATGCAAAGACAAAGACAAGCAAAGACACAAAGACAACGGAAACGGCAAATGTGAACAATAGCTCAAGCTCAGACGTAAGCGGCAATTATTCCCTTTCCATTTCCCTTTTTTCTGACGCTTACACGCACACACATAAAGACGACAAGTGCATTTAAAAATGTCACTCAAATGCAAGCAAAGGGAAAAACTGCACAACAAGCAGTAGACAAGCAGCCAACAGACAAAACTGCTTCAACAGTGCAGTTGCAAAATGCACTCAAAAATACAAACGCAGTACAAGTAGTGCACGCACACAAACTCGACATGTCAGCAGCAGTCTATTCAGCTGCTATTTCAAATGATCGCTAAATCCCACCGTTTTCGTAAAATCGACAAAAAACTACCTCTAATTTTATTTTTTTTTTTGGCATTTCCCCCATGTAATAAAAAAAAACATTTGTAATTGCAAGTATAGCCACAATTTTTACTATTTAAGCTGCTCGTCACTATATAAATGTATCATGGTACAATAAGAATGTATTTAATCAAATTTCATTAAGATCGGTTAAGAAACACAGAAGTTATTAAAGAATATGTATATTGGCTAAGCCACGTGGTGGCAAGCGCCAATCGCAAGCGTTTTCTGCATGCGTATGCACACATACATACATAAAAATGCACATTCATATGCGAGAGTTCTTTTTCAAATCCTAATGCGATTGTTTTGTGTATGTGAGCTATTTTCTTAGTTCAGTTTGTGACAGAGAGCGTAAAGTTGCTGCTGTAGTTCGGTGGTTGATGTGATTCCTGGCGGGTTACCAGACGCGGGTTCGGATCGTCGCTGTGTCAATGGAGTTTTCGTGCCGTTTATTTTCTTTTTTTTTCTTTTTAAAACCTTATTGGTTCAAGTTCAACTCAAAGCTGGGACATTGGCGAATTAAAGTACATATTCTGGATCATTAAAATGGGAAAAAATTGATATTTGGCATGCATGTTGACACATCCGGTCAATTATAAGTCAACGGCTGCTCGATCATGTAGAATAAGAATAATTTGTGCATAGTCAGTAGTCTGAGCGTATACCTCGTGTGCGGCTACAACAACAATAAAATAGTATTGTAAATATATTTCAACAGACTATACACAATTGATTTCGACATATGATAGGAATAAGTAAATGTAGCACTGTCCGCGTATTCTATGAAATGTAAAATAAACAAGTAAGATGGCTCTATTCGGGTGTTCCCGACTAGGAAATACCCTGAACCCAGCGGCGAGCTGTTGTTAAATACAGTACAAGTTTTTTCGATATCTTGTTAAAAATCTAATTCAACATTTCGTCGTGCTGATCAAGAATATATATACTTTATGGGGTCGGAGATGCTTCCTTCTGCCTGTTACATACATTTGCACAAAACCATAATACCCTTTTTACCCATTTTCAATGTGTTAAGGGTATAATAAATAACAAACTTTAATGCTCGTGCTTTGCGCTCGCTTTTAATATTTGCAGACAAATTTAAAAAAAATAGGAAACTATATCTTTCGAATGTTGGTTGCAGTTGATCTGCAAAAGCTTTTTGAGAGAGTGCATGCCAAAGACCAATTTTTTCCCATTTTTTGCTTCAGAATATTTCAATCGTCGATGTCCAGCAATAAGTTGCACTTGGACCATTAAGTAGTGTGCTAAGTTAAAAAATAAATAAAGTAACAGTACGAAGAAAACTTCGTTGGCACAGCCAAGATTCGAGCTCGCTTCTGATAACCCGCCAGGCAACACCTTTACCAACGAGCTACAGCAGCATTCTAATTGTCTCCGCCAAAATCTGAGCTTGGAAACACACATACACAAACAATCGCTTTGGAATTCGAAAAAGAGCTCACGTATATGAATATGCATATATGTATGTATGTGTGCACACGCACACATGTTATTTCAGTTAATGGCAGAAGGTATCCAAAATTTGAAATATTTGGTGGCGCTGGCTCTTATGGTTTCTGAGATATGCTCAAAAAACCGTATAAAAATAATAAGAAAACGGGGCGGGCTATCAATAATTTAAAATAGCCTTGATCTGCGTATGGTATACACATACTTAAAAACCCAAACTTGAATTGATCTTATTCGGTTATTCTAATCGGTTATGAATCACAGAAATTATTAAAGAAAACGTGTGGTAAAATTTGATCAGTTTGACAATCCAATTGGCAGCAAGTGCTGCAATAAGAGCTAGGAATTAAAGTTTGGTTTTATAAGTTCGTGTATACAAGGCAGATTAGGGCTATTTAAAATGATCAATAACCCTTTCTTTCTATCGATATTTATCGGTTTCTTTAATACGGATTTTAGAGCATATCTCAATACTATAAGAGCTAGAAACACCAAATTAAGAATACGCAGATAACAGATATTTCGAATTTTGGATACCTGCCCCATTCGCCCCCCATATGAAAAAAACGCAAATCAAATACAGACTTGCGCTTTGGTTTGTACATAGATTTGGATGCTCTTATTAAGCATTGACAATTTCATAATGATCATACTCTTAGTTTAGAAGTTATTCCAGAATTAACTTTCCATAGTGGGGCCAAGCGCAGCCGATGTGTAAAGTGTTCAGCTTGCGCGTGCGTTTGTGTGTGTGTGCATGTGTGACTTTGTGAGTGAGTGTATGAATGCAAAGAGCTTTAAATGTATGTAACGACTGATCGCCGCTGGGTTCAGGGTATCTCCCAGTCGGGCACATCCGACTAGAGCTATCTTACTTGTTTTGTATTTGTTTTGTGACACTGCGGGCAATAATTAGTTTAACAAACAGCTGACTTTCATTCGAGGTTGTGCCGCAAAGCATTAACAAAAATTCCAATGGTTTATTTTACTAATAAAAATTAAAATTGTATATTACAAATTTTAAAATAAAGTTTACAATTTTCTTTGCTGTATATTTTATAATAATATTGAATATCTGTGTTCCCAGAAAACTTTCTGATAGCGAACTGGCCACTCTGCCGCTTTGTTTAGATTTTGTATGGAACAGCTGATTGTGTTTGTTTACCAAAAGTTGAAATCAAATAAAAATGTAATCAAAATCAGTTGACGGAATTATAAATTAAAAATTCTTAGTGAAAAATTGTGAAAAATACATGTTATAGCACGCACCTTACCATATAAATCCTCAATTGAGAATCGCGGCTTCTCTAATAAAATGTTTATCGATATAAAATGTGACTGTCGATTCATTTCTTCATTTTCCAAGTTCAACCCTCAAAATATTTAAACGATAGTATTCTGAGAAATGTTTGGAGGAAGCGGATATCATGCAGCGTTCAGCTAAGATTAGGGGTTGGGACTATGTGCTCTGGTTTTTTATTAGGCAAGTAATATGGAATCGACACTTGATCATGGTAATGGGGTATGCTAATGAATATCAAAACTAAACACATTTTGACAAACTAAAACTTTCAAAAGAAATCCATAAAATTTCTGATATAAAACAAAGATACTGCTACACGACGTAACAATCTAAGAGCGAACGTACATTCCAGCCCCAAAATTTCTGATATAAAATTTTATGACGAAGGATATTCAAATTAATATATGATCAATTCCAAATTATAAAAAAATAGTAGGGCCTTCGGCACTTTACGAAAAAAGCTCCAGCTTCTGTGTACCCAAAAATTACCCACTACCTCGCCCACAATGTCTAAAACTCGATATGTGCACATCATCAATGATGCCAGTGCAACATTGCTAGCGACATCTATTGCATACTTTGGTGCTTATTATTTGGTTTCATTAGAATAGTGTTGGATAACTATTCAATTATTTTGTCACATGGGAAATTAAGTGGTCAGTGACCACTGGTCGGTAGATGGCGCTTAGATGCTAGACTTTCTAGTATTCTTAGAATTTGTGTGCGGCTGTTTGCGATTGTGCACTTTTCATATAACTTGAGTTGAGTTTTGTCACAACTTGTGGTATAAAATGCAGCTAAAATTATTATTTCTAATTAATTATTCTATTATATACGTAAACAAAGTAATATGACATATGATTATAGGAATAAAATTAAACTCTTTTCTTTTATCAAACAAATGATTACCTAAGAAATTTCAGAAAAAAAGAAATGTTTTAGCATTAATAATTTTGTCCCACCAACCAGTGATCGATGGTGGTCGGGTACGATTCCCGCTCCTGATGCAAAGGTTGGTCTTGATTCTTCTTATAATTCAAAATGTTTTCAGTTCATAAAAATTTCTTAACATTCTATTCTTTTTGCTTTCTGTTAGAATTTTTCGTATAATTCTTATTAAATACTTTAACTTGAATTTCGTCACACACGAGGGTAACTGGTTGGTGACGTTGGTGTCTAACGCGGGGCTTACGTGTTAATTGTGCGGTAGGGCCGGGTTCGAGACATGGCGGAGTATTGCGCTGTCGGTGCACCCGACTGCAACGTTCTTGTTTTTTTTATACCCTGAACCCATTGAAAATGGGTAAAAAGGGTATATTGATTTTGTGCAAATGAATGTAACAGACAGAAGGAGGCATCTCCGACCCCATAAAGATTATATATTCTTGATCAGCATCAACAGCTGAGTCGATCTAGCCATGTCCGTCTAAATGAACGCATCGATCTCGGAAACTACATAAGCTATAAACCTAAACTAAACAACTATAGATTCTCCTAATCCATACGCAGTATAAGTTTATAATTTTTTTTGATATCTTGCTCCGTTTCATTGCTATCGATAACAATCAATTTTAAGATAGGTTTTCTTGGCAAATCTCGGAGACTATACGAGCTAGAGCCATTTAATTTAGTGTATTTATTATGTGCTCGTAAGGGTTACGCAGTTTATAAATAAAAATATATAGATTTTGGATGCCTCCTCCCGTTCGCCCCCATATCAAAAAAACGCAAATCAAATACTACAGACTTGCGCTTTAGTTTTTACATTTGGATGCTCTTATTAAACACTGAAAGTTTCATAGCGATCATACTCTTAGTTTATAAGTTATTCAAGAATTTATTTTCCATAGTGGGGCCAAGCGCAGCCAATGTGTAAAGTGCACACCTTGCTGCGTGCGTTTGTGTGTGTGTGTATGTGTGACTTTGTGAATGTGTGTTTGAATACAGAGAGCTTTAAATGTATGTAATGACAGTTCGCCGCTGGGTTCAGGGTAGTTCCTAATCGGGGACGCCCGACTAAGAAAGCAACGTTTGCAATTATTTTTTAAACTTTTAAACATTTAGTGGACAATAATGTCGTGGAGTTGCTGCCTTTTTTAACGAGAAAAACAGAACAGATGCCTTGAGAGTATTTACTTCAGGCATGAAAAAATCTTTAAGTGACATTCCTAACACGTCCTAAAGACCAGTCATCAGCTCCTGCTTTATCTCAAGAAGTTGAGTCTAACCATGAACCCTTCCAATTTGCAAATAATTATGCAAAAGTCTTGAGGAGAGACCTCAACGGAATGAGCAACGACAGCAAAAAAGTTCAGTTACGGACAAAAACAAACCGCAACAGTGTAAAAGTCAATTTTTCAACAAACAAAAAGTATATCATAATAGCCGAAGCACTCCCGAAACGAGAGCTACCTCAACCGATGGATATTGACAGATCATCCCGGTTCAGATAAATCAACAAACAAACCAAAACGTCCCTCCATATGTACCATTTCCAAACCAGGCCCCAAAAAAAGCACTGTTAGGTATATACTAAGCAAATAGTGGCACTGTTAGGTAACAAGGGACCAAACAGCAAAGGGTCACTCACCTTTCCCAGGAAAAAAGACCACCTGTCCAAGAAGCGCAAGAATGTTTGAAGATGTTAAGATTTTATAACACCAAGCTATTGCCGAATCGGAGACTGCCGACATTGGCGATGAAAATAAACCAATACGAAGAGATAAATTTTTAGACATAGCTCACTGCTACCGTTTGTAGATCGAAAGAAATGTTTCATGCATCTTTTCAACACCTAAACTACATTCTCTATACTTAAAATTTTTTCAACATTTGATGGAATAATAGGACTTGATATACTTAATTAAGTAAATGCCACGTTAGATTTAAAAAATAAAATATTGCAAGCTGAACCAGGATCCGAAATATTCAAATGAGGAAAAATGTCAACTTCACAAAAGTTGAAAGCATAGAGGACCCCCAACAGAGAAAATTCAAAGAAATGATAAGAAAAATATCAGGCGTCTTTGGGTCTAGCTATTATAGATACTTTATTAAAGATTTTACATCAATAGTCCAGCCGCTAACTGAAATAATTAATACAACGTCAAAGTGAGCGCCGGTCAAACAAAAAAGATACCCGTGAGCCTCAACAATAAACAACGTCTGACCTTTCAGAAACTGAAAAATATTCTCGTTTCGGAAGACGTCATGCTACTCTACCCCGACTACCAAAAACCATTTGATTTGTCACAAGATGATTCATTCCTTTGGCCAAGGAGCAGTTCTATCTCAAAATGGGAAATCAATTACTATGATTTGCAGGACCCTTAGAGATAACGAACAAAATTTCACGACAAACGGATGTGAGCTATTTGCCATATTGTGGGCCTTGAAAACCCTCTGTACGGTGTACAAAATCTGAATATTTACACCGACCATCAGCGGCTCTCGTTGGCAGTCTCTAAAAAGATGGAAAGCTTTGATTGATGATCATAACGCTCGAATCTTCTATAAGCCAGGGAAAGAAAATTTATTGCTCACGCCATTTCTCGATAAAATTTGCATGCCTTACAAGAAAATGCACCATCTGATTTGGCCACCGTACATAGCAAACCAATAAATTGTTTTCGAAACTAAATAATTATTAAAGAGAGCGTCGTCCCTTCAACGCGTACTATAATTATGTTTGGCCAGAAAAGAACGCATATCATACACTTTTATGATAGAAAATAATAGAAAATGTGAATGATGCGGTCAAAAAGGACGTAGTGAACGCAATTATGTGCTAATTACCAATATTAACATTTACAATAAGATTTTGGCATTCCAAAAGAATGGGCATTGACGCTCTTGTCAAAAATTAATAATAATAAATAATAGTTGCAGAGCATAGCAGGGGTCATAGAGCAGCTCAGGCAAATAGCAAACAAATACTTCAAGATTATTTTTTCCAAAAAATTACCCGCCGGATAAATGAAATAGTAACGAACTGCAATGTTTGTAACAAAGACAAATACGACCGACACTCACAAACATAGGTTATTGGTGAGGTGTCCATCCTTTCTCAAGAAGGTGAGATACATCCATATCGACATTTTTTCCATAGATAAAAAAACAATATTTAACCTACATAGATACATTTTCTATCGTTTAACCTATAGCTTCAAGGGCCATAATACTCATAGCCATCAATTTAAAACTCATGAATTTGTATACATATACCAAATTCATATATTGTGACAATGAGCCATCTTGAAATTCAGGAACAATCAAATCACTCCTAAAAAAGCTACAAAGACATAATGAGACAAGGCGAAACATAACCTTCCAAGTAGGTGATAAAGTACTTACGAAAATAAATGAAAGGCTAGGCACGAAGAAGTTACAATAGAAGCTGACAACGGTTCTAATAAAGGGGAGGAGGTCCATTCTTTTCTATTTTATCTTTTTACTTAGGCTTTCGACTGTGCATTTTTCGTAACATTAACAACCACCAAGCTAACAGATTAATTACAATACAGTTAATGCGTTGAAAGTCTTACCTTAAGAACTCATTAACTGAAAAGATAGTCAGCTGGAAATTTGCTTTATTTTTAAACGTCTTTAAGATGATAGACACCTAATGATTTTCCAGCTTCATTAGCCAATATATTATAGGTCGAGCTTACTTTTCGAAGAACTTTAACTTTGTTAAACACGGGAGCTAGTTTGCTATTTAATCTTTTCCCAGCATTACTTTGAATGAAATTCCTAGCATAGACACGGTCACCAACTTTAAGTTGTGTTGCTCTACTACGAAGATAATATCTGTTAGCATTCACGTCGTGTGCTTTGGATATACTTTCTTTAGCTTTGCTACGAGCGATTTGCAGCGCATCAGGCCTCTCCAAAACAGTATTTTAATACAGTAATTTAACTGACGCCGAAATTTGTAATCACGCCCACGCTGTGATAATGACTAGCTCTTAGAGATCCACTAATTTCGCTTAAGTACGTGTTCCAATTCATATGATCGGTTCCGATAGAAGCTCGAATTGCGGCCAGGACAGATCTATTGAGGCGTGCACTCGCATTTGCTTGCCAGGAGTAGATCGCTGTGCAGATCTGTGAGATGCCAAAACGGGTCAGAAATGCTTTAAAGAACTCTGACTTAAACTGTGATCCGTTATCACTCAGAATCGTTTCTGGAACGCAGAAGATATAGAACACGTAGTTCTCTAAATATTCACAAATTCTGGTGGATGTAAACTTTTTTAGCGGATGTACAAAGGAAAATTTCGTGCTCAACCACGGTCAGAAGTCCAATGTTTCCTTGCTCAGATCTAGGATACGGCCCCAAGAGGTCTATATCTAACTTGTGAAACGGTCTTTCTGACTTCATCAGCTTATCCAATGGAGGTCTTACCACTTGGTTCGGGTTTTTAGTGGTACGATTGGTTGGACAGTTTGACACATAGTCTCTTATTTGCAATACCATGTTGAGCCAGAAAAGAAAACATTTTAACTTATCAATCATTTTACCAGTGCCGCAATGAGCTGCGTCAGGAGGATCATGTGCTCGGTACAACACATCTAAAACGAGACCAGCTGGAACCCAGAGTTTCTAAGATTGTGACTCTTTCAATTCATTTCCAGTGCTATGTTCATTACTTTTATATACGAATCCATGCATGATTCGAAGATCAGGCAATATGGATTGACTTTGTCGTATGCTATTAGTTAGAGATATTCACGTGATATGAATTCGCTGGATGCTAAGTCGATGATCGGCCATTACTCAAAAGTTCGTCAACTTCTTCGTCTCTTCGCGACAATGCGTATACAACGATGTCTTGGGATCCTTTACGATGTTTAATCATGAAAGAAAACCCTTGCAAATGGATTAGCCATCGGGCAAGCCTGCCTGAGAGGTCCTTTTGTCTTAATAACCATTGAAAATCAATCAATCATTCAAGCTCCGTCACAGAGTAGTTGCGCTGCGCCTTGGACAGCTTAACGGCTGTGTATGCAATAGGCATTTCGGTGCCATCTTCGCTTTCTTGTGCAAGCACACAGCCTAATCCATGCAGACTAGCGTCGCATAGTAGCAAAATGGGTTTCCCAAAATCAGGTGTGCTTAGAATTGGAGCCGACGTCAATCTGTCTTTCAAATGATTAATGATTAAGCGCAGCGTCTGCTTGATTGTTCCATCCTAAAGGCTTATTCTTTTTTAAAATATCAGGTAAGGGACTGACATAGTTATTGACAAAACGTTGGTAATATCTGGAAAGTCCTATGAATCTTCTAAGTTAATTGACGGTGGTAGGCACCGGGAACTCGTCAATGGCAGCAACTTTGCCAGGGTCTATTCTCAACTGCCCATCGCCCATGATGAATCTGAGATACTTTATCTCCTTCATTCAAAATGTTTGTTTAGCAATATTAATGGTAAGCTTTGCTTTACGAAAGAATCCGGCTATGTCTAATTAAGATGATCCTTAGTAAATCGTCGGATAGAACTAGCAGGTCATCTAAATAGACGAAAATTCTTGTTCGTAAGTGAGCTGTTCAAATGGCTCTTTGTCAGTCTGTCGTCTAAGATTTATCAATTCCCAGATAACTGTATTGGTATTGATATCTTCGAATTTCTTACGAATCTCGATACAAAAGTCGTTTCAAGTAAAGCTAGAATTGGCTTGGTGGAACTTCCAAAACCATTCGTTTACTTTGCATCCAAATAGCAGATGCAGGTGATCACACAAGAGATGACAATTGCCGTGCAAGTTCTGTTTGGTTATAGCACAAATTCTATGAAGAAAGTCTTCGGTTTGTAGACCTGATCCGGATCCATCAAATTTCAAATGCCAACTTTGGATAATATTCGCCACTTTTTCTGGCGGAATTGATGGTTAAATTAACTCCACATTGCTTTGTGGTACGAGCTGTTGTGTCTTTTCTATTAGGCTCGCTCTATCGAGCAATTATTTACTGCAGCGGGTTCTACTGCTGCTGTGGCGGATGCGCCGGACTCATTTCTTACCATATGGAATAAAGACAACTGTATTTGAACAAGAGCGGTTAGGTGCTGTAGTAGTCCTTGTTGTTGTGATTGTACAATGTCTTGCACGATCCTAGCTACATCTATATGACTACGTTCATTGGAACTATCGCCTTGTCGAGAATTTACACCAGCGTTACCATTCGAAGAAGAAGCCCGAAAACTACGATTGATGTGTCTAGTCGACATACCCATTTGCGAATTGTTTCTTTTGCCAGGATTTACTCCTCTTCCACGAGTACTTTTATTCAAATGCGTATTGATGTGCGTTTCTGGCATAGTTATTATATGTTCAAGAAATTTTTAAACAGAACTATTGACAATACGGTTCGTCGTTTTTCAATATGAATATCAACTGCACGTATAAATTTTCGATGTTGTGTGCACGCCACGACCATCTATTGCAATTAAAAAGGATCTATGGGTCCCTGACTCTCAGTAAACGTGCTGGTCAATCTTCCAAATGATTCTATGGGTGCTTGCTTACATCCGAGTATGACACTGAAGTACAGAAATAGACTTGGTTATTGAAACGCTATTAGACGATGCAAAACTCGCTGACTCATCTTGGTCGACCAATCCGAAAGTAAACCGAATTGAAATCGCAATCTCCAAAGCTGAGGTTTTCATTAGGTATTGTATATAAGGTGTGGTTTGCGCCACAAACTAGCGTATAGCAGGATTTTGGTAGGTCGTGCACTTGTAGTGTTCTTCTGACTTGAGCTCGCCGGATTCTTCCTCGTCCCACTATACTACACACCAACTCAACATTAAGTGCACTATGCTGCAAATTAAAAAAAAAAAAAACAGAAGTCTGGGTACCACACTAGTAGAACTGCTGGCCGCGTGCATGACTGATCGATATACAGGGTAATAGATGTGTTGGGCTTACCCTGTTTTGTACTCACCTTACCTTGGTAACGCATTAGGAGCGTTTGTATGACTACCCCTAAATCAGAATTCCGATCAAATCATTTATTTTGTATACTCATTATTAATCATTACGATTTCAAATCCACAATTCATTTATCAACTATAATTTTCTTATACGTCAGCATACTTAAAATTGAAATACTATTTAAAAGAAAAAGGAAATTGAATTAAAACGCTAAGCCATATGTTGCCAATAAGTTAGCTTTAAGCAGCCAATATTATATTCTATAAACTTACTTATTTAATTGAAATAATATTTAAATGGCTTGGCAGAAGGCCTATTACATGGCTGTTTTACGCATGTTTTACTCACAGATTTTAATCCATCGTAGAGTTCGTTGGGCCCATCGACTCGTCAATGATAATGGTGTGAAGCAAAAGTTGTTTTCCTTGCGAATATAATACATTTAGGTGTGCTTACTACAAATTGGATGGCATTTTTGTAGCATTAAAATGTTTAAGTTTAACTTGACATTACTCAGACGAAGTTCACTGTACTTAATTACAAAAGTTAGAAAGTTGTAGTAGCATACATAGAATTCTATGTGACTGAATTTTCAGGAGAAAATGTCAAAATTGAATTCATTATTTGAGGCAGCAATGGTCACTGGGATTGTGATCTTATTTGAGAGCGAGAAGCCGAGTGGCCGGGGTTATGAGATCACGTGCGCACAAGTGCACGCATCGACTTGTTCATCTACTTTTTCGGGGGTAAGAAATGGGACCGATCAAAAAAAACTAGTTTAATAAGAGGCCGCTCATTTAAATTCAGATTTTAATTGGGAGGCTGTTATGAGATCACGTGCGCACAAGTGCACCCATCGACTTGTTCGTCTTTTTTTTTCGGGGGTGGGGAAAAGGGACAGATCATTAAAAAATCGGTTTAATAAGAGACCGCTCATTAGAATTCAGATTTGAAGTGGGAGGGGTTATGCGATCACATGCGCAAAGGTGCACGCATCGACTTGTTTGTTTACTTTTTCAGGGGTGGGTTGAGAGCTCATTCAGGCACGTGCGCATTTAATGTACTCTCCCTTTTCTGAAGAGTTTGAACAGACCGTTTTTCTACACGGCGAATGAACACAAGTGCGGCGCACACTTGTAAGCAGGTTTTGTTAGAGAAAAAGGTTCGATCGTAAATTCTAATGTATGTATACTACAATTTATTTAAAATAATTTTTCTAGCTTAGGATTAAATAGTTTTATTTATCATTCTATTACTTAATTTAATGCTGTGATATAAGGCGTTCTAGTTTTTGTATACGTATGATATAAAAGTGACAGGCGCAGGTGTCACATCCAGTTATTATCTGATCTGAGGACCAATCATCAAGGAAAAATCATCCCATCAAATTCGGATAGAAAATCATCAATTTTCTTTACAATGGAGATGTAGCCAAATTTTGAAATTAATCCCATTTCTGTACTGTACTTCTTCAAGATAAAATTAGAACTGAATGCAGCCTTGATACTGGGAGCCTACTTATAAAGCTGACTCTTTTTTATTTAAATATTTCTCTATAGTTGTTTGAATTTCTTTCTATTTCTCGTCCCATCTTTTTAGAAATTTCAAAGCATAAACGAGTTAAATCTATTTCTTCGTAATTTCTATAAGTTACATTTACATCGGTAAACCGTATATTATTTTTTTGAGTCATTGCACATTTGGGAATAATATGATTATAATATATACTTGTAATTTGATTTTTCAATAATGTATTCCAACATAAGAAGGATGTACAAAATCTACCCAATCGTATAAACGATCGCCAGGATTCGCCATCAAACTCAATTTTATTACCATGTTGATTTAATACTAAAATACATTGATTTTCCAGTTTTCTATACCTAAAATGACACTTTACTGTATCAAGTAGGGGGTGATCAACTATTGTATCAGACATTCAGAACTCAAACTGTTCAAGCCTTAACTGGATATATTCCTTGTGCGTTAACAATTGAATCCACTCCTCCTTCTCTAGGCCAATGAAATTTCGTTTATGTTGTTGCATCCAGATCATGGGTGTAAATGCTCTTGTAGTTAAAAATCCACACTTTACTTTTAGCTTAAGACCTACATTATATTCAAATTCGAAAATTAATTCATGATCTTGAGGCTTCCTACACTTTCTCGCCTTTTTTAACTGTTGCGTGGTCATGTTGGTGGACATCTGAATCAAACTAACTCTAAATTAACGTACGCGCACCTTTTAAGGCACCGACTCTCATTAAATCTTTTCAGTATGTTACATAAAGTTGAGGCAAGATGTTGAAGGTAGATAGAAACTCTTGCGTTTTGGTTGATTTCCAATATGTATTTGGAAACGATAATCAGGTTTTCGTTAAGTATATAGTTATTCCAAATTTCTTTCACTTCAAACCACCCTACAATATAAAGGAGCTGGACGAAGTAAATCAAAAGACTAATTTACTAGCCCAAGAATATGTAGATGGTTTGGATTGGTCGGATGGAGATATTTCATATTTAGGGCTGGAGGATATATTAACGCCATTAAACAGTTTCGCCTCAATCATTGTAAGGGGCGATGCTTAGAAACCATTTTTAATGAAATATTTATCTACAAACATAGTTGATTTGGAGCTTGAATAAAGTTTAATACACTTCCCAAACTATTTCACAAATTGCAGAATACATAAAAAATCTTCAAACCAATGCACACTTAATAATTTATTCAAACTTTTTGTAATTATGGAAGATTCAAATTTCGAAATTTATGGAAAATAAAAATGCGTAATTATTATATATGTTTTAATAGAGCTGTTTTTATTTTTTTTTCTTAACACCTGTAATAGGTATAATATGGTGCATTCAAATGATGCATAAAATCCTTGAACATCAATAGCAACTCGCTCCAGATCCATTTTTGGGGTTTGTTTTTTATGCTTTTGCTAGACGATGCGCTGAACTAATCCAGTCAACGGAGAATATTCAACTAATCGATCATGCATAAGCAAACAATATACTTTTGTGTACCTAGAACTTGCATTCTCCAGTTCGATAGAAACTCTCACATCAATTGGTCCCGTTTTAACAGACTCATTTTGATCAACAATCCGTAAAATTAATGACTGAATTGGTTTCTCGCTTATTTTATAGCCTGGTGGTACGTTGACAGTAAATTCATGCAACGCATGACTTGATTCTTCGTTCACATATGATCCGCTTACAATATTACACTCCAAGCGAATTGTATTCACTTTCAATAAATCGACAGGTTGATCTGAGGTATGTTCGGTATTTGACTTTAGCTCCCTTTTATAAAATCCAAATAGTTTGCCAATAGTACGCTCTCTGTCAAAATATATGGGATGTTCCTTAGTTGAAATCATGACCTGAAGTGTGTAGTTGTTGCTCTCGATAAATGGATGATTTATTTTTTTGGGTTCTACTAATATAACATTACTTATGTCATTTAGCTCGTAGGATCCCACGGGAATCTCGAATACATGTTTTCCAATATGGGATAAATTATTATCATGATCCACATTTGGAATCGAGTTATACATATGAAAATCGATAAGAGCACATTCATAATCCATATGTAGTATAATAGGCGGAAAGTAGTTTGCCGATAAAGTTGAACCTCATCCTGTTAACGTAAGTGTTGTTGACTTTTTGACAAGTTGTGTGTAAGTGAAGTATCAATGAACGTTCTTGTCGTTATATTTCAAATTCGAATGAAGTCTGCAAATCCTCGTCTATACCGTCCGTTATCTATGGGGTCATCTTTACTAATTAATAAAAAGCCATATATTTCTTTCCAACATAATTGACAAATTTCCGTAAAACAATAAATATTCATATCAAAGCCTACATGATCCTGATAGACGTGTTTCATATTTAGAGCATCTTGTTTAAACATTAGAATTAGGTTTGCATTATCACGCACAAGATGTTTCGGAATACGTGTGTATGTTTGGCATAAATAAAACGCATCGATGTTGCTATGTCGCCCCATGCAAAAGTACGCACGAATATTATTTTGTTTTTCACACGCTACATCATCAAATATCATTATCGAGATCTTTTTGGCCTCGTCTGGTGCTATTACACTTTCATTTTCAGAATATGTAAAATAGCCCAAGCCTTTGATCGGGCCTACAAGTTTTTTTAAATATTCGTATTTAGGTTGATATAATGACTTTGAATACAAATAAATATTTTCAAATTTTAGCCCATTGGGACTCTCGATCAAACTAATCATTACATTTGTTTTCCCACATTTAGAAGGTCCAATAATTAGGGATCGTTTGGTTTTCATTATTTTTTAAATCGAAATTTCTCACTTCAATGTTCGTTTTTGCTTTATTAAACGCATATTCGTTAAGGTTTTTTCAAAAGCACGTCACTCATTAACAGCTCTTTGAAGAATAATGAGCTAATAAAATGGTAATGCACTTTTATAAACCATTTAGTAATAAAATTAACGTCTACAACGGAGGAGGTATCATTAATAAAATAATAAACTCACTGCCAGTAGAATTACGCTTGCCAGGCTATCAGTTTTGTGGGCCAGGAACAAAACTCCAGTCACGTTTGGAGCGCGGCGGTAAGGGAATAAATCCATTAGACGCCGCCTGCAAAAAGCATGATATAGCATACTCAAGCCACAAAGAATTAAGGAAACGTCATATAGCCGATCTGGTTCTAGCGGAAAGAGCGTGGGAGCGAGTTAAAGCGTCTGACAGCAGTTTTGGAGAAAAAGCCGCAGCATATCTCGTTACTAACGCAATAAAAGCAAAGAAAAAATTCGGCATGGGCCTCAATCAAAGGAAAAAGAAACCAAAGCCATATGAAAAAAAATAAAAAATTGGGCATAGGACTGAAGCAGAGGAAAAAGAAGCCAAAACCATGTGAAAAAAGGAAAAAATATATGCATGTTGCTAGAGCGGCTTCAAATATGTTAAAAAAGAAGAAACCTTATGATATTCACTCGGCAATCCAAATAGCTAAGAAAGTCATAGATAACTCAATTGGAGATAAGAAAAAAGATGTAATAATCCCGAGAATAATAAGTGTGCCTAAAGTGGGCGGGTTCTTGCCGCTTGTACCGATTTTAACAGCAATCGGTGCTTTAGGAGGGCTTGCGTCCGGTGGTTTAGCTATTGTTAAAACTATTAACAGTGCTAATACCGCTAGAAAACAGCTAGAGGAGAATAAGCGATATAATAAAAAATAGAAGCAATTGCTTTAGGCAATGGTCTGTATCTCAAGCCATTCCAAAAGGGATACGGTATATCAACTCTTCAAAAATTTACCACCACCTTTAGAGCTAATCAAATATTTAGGAGATAACATTAAATACAATTATAAACGAGAACAATGGTTTGATACTTTTAACTGTGGACACTTGTGTTTAAGGTTTCTACTATTGAACCCAAGAACAAGAGCTGTCCTTTAATAAATTCTTTAAAGCTGTTTTTTAAAAAATATTTAATAAAGATTTTTAAAAATTAAATTCGAACTAGTATTTTTGTTTTTTTAATGCATTGGACTATATAACTTTTAATATGTTTTATATTTAATCAGTCTGAGATGAATAATAGTTTGATATACATTGTTTAAACAATATCAGAGCCACAAATAAACAATAATTAACAGCAATTAAACAACAATAAACAATAAATAAACAGCAAATAAACAACAAATAAACATCTAATAAACAACAACAAACAGAAAAAAAACAACAAATAAACAACAATTAAACAACAAATAAACAACAACAAACAACAAAAAACAACAACAAATAAATAGCAAATAAACAACATTAAACAACAACAAACAGCAAACAAACAACAACAAACAACAATAAACGACAAATAAACAGCAAATAAACAACATTAAACAACAACAAACAGCAAATAAACAGCAAAAAACAACATCAAACAACAAATAAACAGCAAAAAACAACAAATAAACAAAAAAAAAACAACATCAAACAACAAATAAACAGCAAAAAACAACAAATAAACAACAAATAAACGGCAAATAAACAACAAATAAACCACTGGTTTCGTATTTAAGAAAATTAAGGAACATATTCTGAAGGAATTAACAAAATTAAACAAATTAACAAGCATAAAATTAGGGAGAGAAGAAAATGAATATCAATTAGAAGAGACATTTAAACCAATTACGCATCCTCTTAAAAAACTCATCACTGAAAATATACTACCCAATCAGCCTTTAAAGACGAAGAAAGGAGAAAATTAAGATTATACAAAACATGAAATTAAAGTAGACCAAAACTATAGTAATGTATCTCATGATACATATGATAAGGTAATCACTGAAGATCAATTCTATTCTCAACCTTTTGTGTCAACTAATGAAAGCAATAATCAGCATACTGTAACAAGCAATGTGAGTTATAATTTAAATCTGAGTGACTTGAGCGAAAGGGCGAGCTTGATAAAGCCTTTGGCCCCTACAAGAAACGCGGAGAAATGAAAATGGGAGCAACTAAAATAATTGTAGATGATAATGAAATAATATTAGAAACCGGTGAAAGGTGGAATCTAACACCGGGATTATATTCTTTAATCTACCGTAAAAACCCCCAAAGCTATGACGAAATGGATTTGGAATCATATCAGAAAGTTTTAATAAAAACCAATGCTCATAGAAGCAATTACTTACATAATGAGGCTCTTAAGGGTAATCCCTCTAAAAAATATCTCACAATCATAAAAAAACGGTTTCCATCAATGAACGCGCCTAGTGCTATGTCTACACCTAACCGCCGTACAAAATCTATTCATGAAGGTGGCGGTCTAATGACACTTAATACAAGTAAACCAAAATATGTATACTGGGATGATCCGAATGAGATCGTTAATAGACTGAGACTTCTAGTTGCATCACAATCAGCTGGTCATAGTAATCATAGCAATGAAATAGTTTCCATAATTGAAGAGCTGCGAGAAGCAAAAATAATTTTTTAAATAAAAATGATGTGTTCAATGATTTTAGCAACAATATCAAAATGTCGCTTGACAATTTCGGTCATTTTTCCTCCAGCAACATTACAAACCAAAATTATACTATGATGAAACCTATTCCTGGCATATTGATAGATAATGAAAGTAATTTTATTTTTTCAAACCAAAGACTTAAAAATGTAGGTGAGCCCCTAGAAGACAATGATGTATGCACAAAAATATTTATGGAACATAAAATAAAGCAAACGATGAGAAAGAAAGATAAACTCTTAATTGAGCATCGAACGAGAAACTAATAGGCGAGATAGCATCTAGTTTCCAGAATATAATAGCTGAGTATAAAAGTGAAATTCAAAACACAGATAAATCACTTAAAGAATACGTGAACATAGAAATTGAAACATTACATCGTCTAATTAGCACTGAAAATCGAAAGATGTTATCTGCAATGGAGACATTAAAAACCCATATATTTTCATATTTTAAGCAACATGCAGTTTAGGGGAGAACTCATTCCGGCGCCCGACACTTCCTTATACATAATGCATGCACTTGTGAGGTATAAGGTAAAGACTTAATGGTCGTCGACAAGTTCGGTCACATCTCTAATGAGTGATACAACAGGAAATATGAGCTCCAGTTGTTGGACTTGCTTATGGATTATAAGCAATATGTTGATGCACAAAATAGGTGAATTAAAAACATCAGTAACGCAATGGACGAAAAAGACACGGTTAACACAAATTTTCTACAATCGAGAATCAACGAAACGACACAAGACTTGCACACGCTTATAAACATCTAAAATGAAAAAAATAAAAAATAAATTTAAAAAAAAACGTAAATCAATAGTGAAAGACTCATTATTAACATACGCATCAAGTGAAGATGACATTAAGAACAGAAAATATATAGTTGGAAAAAAAAAAAATCAATGGGAAACCTGACTAAAAGGCATTTAATTAATGAATTACATGCACCAGCCCGTAAAAACTTTAGGCGTCGACGTGTTGTTATAAAAGTAATCGACGACCTTTGGCAAGCAGATTTGGTAGAAATGGGAAAGTACTCGTCATCTAATAAAGGCTATAAATTTATATTGACGGTTATCGACACATTCTCTAAATATGCATGCGGAGTTGCATGAAATCTAAATCAGCTAAAGACGTTACTAACGCTATATCAAGTATTTTTAAATTTGGACGGATTCCTAAGAATTTACAAACCGACGATGGGAAAGAGTTCTTTAATACTACTTTCAAAACATTATGTGAAAAAAATAACATCAACCACTATTCGACATTCCTAAGAATTTACAAAACAAGTTCAAAACATTATGTGAAAAAAATAACATCAACCACTATTCGACATATAGTGGGCTAAAAGCGTCAATTGTTGAAAGTTTTAATAGAACCCTCATTGGATTGAAATGTATAATAAATTGATTGATGAGTATAATTGAAAACATCATAGAACTATTAAAATGGAACCGATAAAAGTGACCCCATTAAATGAAGATAATCTGCCAAATACTGTTTACAATCATATTAAAATTTTTCACGGGGCAAAATTTCATGTGGGTGACTATGTTCGTATAAGCAAGTATAAACATACATTTGAAAAGGGATATACTCCCAACTGGACAACGGAAATTTTTAAAATAAAACGAATACAAATGACAAACCCAACTACATACATATTAGAAGACTATCAGGGTGCGCCCCTTCAAGGGGGTTTCAATAAAGAAGAGCTAATGAAAACACGTTATCCAAATACTTATCTAGTTGAAAAGATAATAAAACGAAAAAACGATCGAGTTTTTGTTAAATGGTTGGGGTTCCCTAATGAACACAACTCTTGGATACACAAGAACGAGGTGCTCTAAATGGCGACAGATCATCAACGACGAACTCCTGAAACCATTACACTCAAACACACACACACACACACACACACACACACACACACACACACACACACACACACACACACACACACACACACACACACACACACACACACACACACACATACGCACACACAGCAATATTATACCAATTAATTTTCAATAAAAGACATTCAAATGAAATTCATAAAATGTGTTTTTATTTATTCATGTTTATTTATTTATATATATATATATTTTTTTCTTATATATCTACAAATCACAATTAGCTTATGAACTTATTCTATAATGACCCCAAGCATATGTTTGGATGCCATCTTCTCTTATTTTTCTCTTATCATCTAATCCACTTAAAGTGGTTTTCTTAACTCTATGCGTATATAAATTATGGAACTTAGTTCTAAACATTAGCATACTATCACATAATTTCTTATTTTCAAATAAACATTCCTTATAACTATTTAAATTTAATTTATCTAACGCAGATTTTTTGACTCCTTTAGATTTTTTAATGCACCCTCCGCCTTCAAGCGATAAGCTGTACATCTTTGCCCTTAAAAACTCGACCATACTTTTGCCGCAGTTTTCGTCTTTCATCATTCCTAACACCTTTTTATTGCACCTTTTTATCCCGTATTTAACCGCTAAGTCTTCGGGGTATTCCGAAGTATCAAACTTCATATCCACATCTTTGCTTATATCCGCAAAGAAATCATTTGTTTGAATGGAATAAATAAATGAGTCTGTATCCATATAATTTAATTCGACTGCCTCTTGGAATTTGGGCTTCATGTAATCATAGTGGAAATCATACATTTTCCACTTTGATAATTCTAAGACTGTGAACCCTAAATACATCGGCTTATCATAAGTATTATGAAGTCGCTTCATTTGTATGGCATACATGTCTTCAGCAAATTGTGCAGAGCTATGAAAACTAGCCTTTGCAATCAGCGCTCGTGCTCCCAACCGATTGCAGCTCACTGTTTCCCAAGACGTGACTAGCTTGACATTTTTCCGTTTTTCAACGTTTTCCATCGTTTTCCCATAAACGGCATTGTTCAATAGCTTGAAGAAATCTTTCTCGAAATTGTTCTGTGCCATTGTTCTATGATGTGTGTTAAGATCAATGTATTTTTTCAGCCAATCCGACTGTTTGAATCTTAACACACGATGGATCTTTGTCAGCTCTAGTCCGTTTATCAAGCACTGCTGCAAATTTCTGTAGTGTATGGGGTATTTTACTTTGGACCTCAGGTCAGCAATTAGTTTGTTGACTTTTGCTGCAGGCGTGGCCCTTTGGTTAAGCGGACAAAATGGAAGATCATTATGCAAATCGTGTAGGTTTGATGGATACATTAAATCAACCTCAAGAATATAACTATATTCTGAGGTTTCTCCAATATTTATAACATCTGATGATGAAATTTCTTCTTCGGTCAACCACTGAAAACCTGTATAAGGAAGACATTGCGACATGGCCCAACCATATAGATTGTTTGCATCTAAATATATTAAGTATTCAGACGGTTTGCTGGCATCGTATTCAGAGAGGTATTTATGATTGGCTTTTGAGTACCTTTTACAGCACTGTACAAGCCCACCACGAATACCGCTCTGAATAAACCTATACATATCAATGTCAGTTAGCAGCTCCAGTTCAATTTCTGTTGTCTTGAGCATAGCATCCCAAGGCAGACCAGGAGTTGTATAATAATGAGCCGGATCAAGAGAGTAAATTTTCTGACAAATTTCTCTGAAATTTTGGAAAATGTCTGCTAACAAAAGCATATCAGTTTTAAGATACAATTCCATGTAATCTTTTATGGTTTGACAACCAAAAACTGTCCAGACATGTTGAGCATGTGCATAATCTTCTTCTGTACATTCGGAGTTTGTGAGACTATTAAAGAAAAATTCTCTCGAAGGTAGAGAGCTCTCAGTTAAGCGACTCTCTGAGTCTAAATATTCGTATGGGAACACCCCCTTTCTATGAACCAGGTTGAATTGGTCATCAAGTGGGAAGAAACATCTGACACTGTCAAACCTTTCAACACTTAAGTTTGCGCTTAGCGCATCTAAACTTGTTGCCAGGAAACGATATGTATCGAGAAATCTAATTTCAAGATTTTTATCGTGGGAGGCAATGTGTGTATATTTAGAAAGAGAGATGTACAATTCCTTATTCAGTGGCAGAACCTTGATTTCACCATCGACCATTATGCGCTGCGCCTCTAAATTTACCAGTTAAATGGCAATGATCTCTAACGCGATCAGCACCTAACGCCTTTTTACAAATATGGCAGTTAAAAGCCATTCTAAAACAATTTTCCTCTTCAGAACTCTTTGTTATGGGCTTAACTGTACTCAGGTATAAGGTGTACATTTCGTTCACATCTTTTATTAGAGATTTAACGAAATTTTCACCTGCATTTTCACCTGTCTCCATAACAAATTTGTCTAAATTGGAATTAAAGGCGCATTTGATGAAATACGAGAATGCAATGGGAACATGTTCATGTGTTGCCACTACATTCTCACTAACTCTAGAGTTTAAGGGCTTTAACATGCATTCGAAATCTGCATAGACTACGAAGGGTACATCTAAACTACGATTAAAATTTTTAAAACTTAGACTTGCCTTTTCCGCCGTTGGCAAGGTCGATACCATCTTTCCACACTGCTGTTTATGCTCCTCGTGTAGTTTTATGCTGTGGGAATAGTTTAGGCACGTGCCACAGAACAGGAGCTCTTCTGTGTGGCTTGTTAATTGGGCGCGTACATGTCTGAAAATATAAATCAACGTATTTTATAAGTATTTTTTCTAATTATATGCATATGTCTATTTATATTTGAGTACATACCTTGATAAATTTCTTCCTTGATAATCCATCTCCAACAGCATTAGGCTCACGTGGGATTGTTTCTGCTCATTCGTTAAATATAACGGCCCAATAACTGCTCCAATTTCCTAGTCGAATCCGAAAACATTTATGCTTATGGTCGGGTTTTGCTCTTCAAACACTTTGAGTTGTTTCAAAGGGAGAGGAAACTCCATGTTTTCAAAATTAAGCGTTAAATGCTTGCTTAATTGGATGACGGTGGCGTTAATATCATCGATGGCATAGCTGCTGCTTTAAAAGCGGAAAATACCGCCCACTTGAAACAAAACTCATCGGAATTTCTCACGTTCACCAACGCTTTTTTCGCCCTTAGCGTTTTTGGTAAAGCGATCTAACTCGATACTTTCAAGGGAGTATATTTGTTGACATTTAGCTCCATGCGAAGAATTTTCGCCAGGCTCCAGACACTATCCTTCTCCTGAAATTCGTCCATTTTCGCCTTTATACTCGCAGAGTGATCTATAAATGCATCCTCAAGGCTTGTAGACTGCGTTACAACACCCATTTCTGTTTGATGCGACTTCACAGATCTTATCACCTCCTCATCAACATATTTTACATACTCTGCGAAGAGCTCGGAATTAGCCTTCACAGAACTATGCATATGTAAAGTATTTTTGAGGAGAGGGAGTATAGCCGCTGATGCATCGCACATAAATTCTTCCGGCAGAAGAAGTTCATCCTTTCTGTTCTCGAAAGAATATGTGCATATCCGTTTCTTCAAACCGCTTGCGATCAGCTTTATGGATCTTGTGAGCATTTGATCTGAAGTGCGTGCTCCATTTCGCTTGTATCATGTACACATCACACACAGAACAATAAATAGCATGCTTGGGTGTTGGCATAGCAGTTTTATTGTAGCTGGTGCTGGAAATTGGGTTGCCGATGCTAGATCCAGTGGTGTAGTTGGAGTGGGTGGTGAAGCTGGGGTTGAAGGCGTTAGATCCGGTGGCGTAGTCGAAGTGGGCGTTGAAGGTGGGATTGGTGATTGTAGATCCGCTGGCGTAATCGAAGTGGGCGTTGAAGATGTTGGAGTTGCTGTAGCCGCTATAGTTGTTGTAGTTGTATCCGATGTGGGTGTAGATCCGTTGTAGGTGGCGATGGGTCCGTCTGGACTGATGAAAGGGCCGCTAGCGTTGGCGGTAGGCCCCTTGAGGAGAACGTTGGAAATGATCACCGGCTTATCTCCTCTGGTGTGGGAGGTGGCAGATCCAACATTATCGAAGTAATTCGGGATGCTGTCGCGACCCATGTTCTTATTATAACTAATATAATTGAACGTTTGGTCACAGTCAGCGTTGGAGTTGTTGTTGTTGTTGCACTTGTTGAAGGCCATTTTTATACAAAATTGCACACAAAAAGATTTTTTTGAGTTTGAGGTTGAGGTTTTGAGGTTGTAAGGTAACGATAGTTCTGAAACTACTGAAGCGGCTCCAAGGAAGGAAAGGAGCCTTTATAGCTAAGGGACTGATTTTTCTATTACTTTATTCAATTGATAAATATTAGAGATAAGGACAAACAGGTTTAAGAGGACATAGGGTACGATCCGGTGCATCTACAATACAAGCGTGTACAGATTTTGAAGAAACTTTTCACGCCCAAGGTCATAAAACAATCAAAATAATGTGAAGATGAAAGAAGATATCCTAAAAATCAGTGAAATCTGGGGCATTCGATGAGTCTGATACTAAAAATTGACACGTAAACCACAAGTCAAAAAACTAGAATAATTAGGAGAAAACAATTACAAAAGCCCATCCATACATTACCTGAATACATGATTAGTCATTTACCCTTGCCACACGCACCCAGAATAGAGTTGTTTACCCTTGTCAGTAGGTGTCTATAGGCGTGAAATTTACGATCGAACCTTTTTCTCTAACAAAACCTGTTTACAAGTGTGCGCCGCACTAGTGTTCCTTCGCCGTGTAGAAAACCGGTCTGTTCACACTCTTCAGAAAAGGGAGAGTAAATTAAATGCAAACGTGCCTGATCGAGCTCTCAACCCACCTCTGAGAAAGTAAACAAACAAGTCGATGCGTGCACTTGTGCGCCTATGATCGCATAACCCCTCCCACTTCAAATCTGAATTCTAATGAGCGGTCCCTTATTAAACCGGTTGTTCAATGATCGGTCCTTTTCCCCACCCCCGAAAAAATAGACGAACAAGTCGATGCGTGCACTTGTGCGCACGTGATCTCATAACCCCCTCCCACTTAAAATCTGAATTTAAATGAGCGGCATCTTATTAAACCAGTTTTTAATGATCGGTCCCTTTTCCCACCCCCGAAAAAGTAGATGAACAAGTCGATGCGTACACTTGTGCGCACTTGATCTCATAACCCCTCCCACTTCAAATCTGAATTTTAATGATCGGGCACCCACGCTACTTCGGAAAAGGGAGAGTTACTAAAATTTAACGGCCACTTTCCTCAGCTCCCCCCTCCTCAAAAGGTCACAAGGGCCCATGACGATTGGTTCCCTCACTTCCCCCTCCCTAAAAAATGATCCTGCATATTAACGATCGGTCCCCTCACACCCCTCCCTCATATTAATTAGGGTCACATAGGGTCATAAATCATTAATTATTCACATCACGTAATTAAAATGACAGCTACTTCCTGTCACAGAACATACAATTCCCTACTACTAAAGTCTTTGGGTCTTACAATCAGAACGCAATGAGCGATATCTTGAATGTTCGAGAGAAGCCCTATTCCGACGAGAGCATAATAAAAAAATAATATCATAGTTACTCACCCTATCTTCAATCATTTAAGACTAATGATGAAGTTCCAATTACAATCCAAAATCAGGATCTTTATGTATTACCGAGCGAGAGTTTTATTAATATTGAGGGCTCGATTTGTTTGGCTGACAACACACCTATTAACGCTGGTAAATTAAAAAACAATTGTATGGGCTATTTGTTTGATGAAATTCGATATGAATTGAATGGCATTGAAATCGATCGCACACGATTTGTTGGTACAACGACCACCTTAAAAACTACATTTCAATGAATAAGAGCGAGAGTCACATGCTTAGTAACTCTGGATGGTTTAATGGATCTAATAAACAGCTAGCAAACGGTGGATATTTTAATTTCTCGTTTCCTCTTAAATTCTTACTTGTCTTGTTAAATTGTAAACATGAGCTTATACTACTCATGACTAAAAGCATGGAAGATGTATTTTATTCGAAAATTGGAGATGTTGAATTTAAACTGAATATTTCCAATATAACATGGAAAATACCACATGTAGCACTTAGCGATGAAAAGAAATTGGCAATGTTCAGTTTGACTAAAAACGGTGGTTCGTTACCAATAGCATTTCGTAGCTGGGACTGCTATCTTAATCACGCACTAGCGGAGGGTTCCCATCATAAACGGAATGTTCAGCTTGCTGCCAACAGGGAGCGCCCCCGTTTTGCGATAATAGCATTTACACTAAATGGAGCACTAATTCAAAATCACTTGAGAAACATTAAAGAGTACTTGAATTCTGAAACGTATCCATATGATGACATGAATGTTAATTTTGGACGAGAACGTTTCGCTAGCCTCTACGACATGTATACAAATTTCAAACAAAGCTATTATATGAAAGAGTCTCGGCCGTTGCTTTCACCTAGCGAGTTTAAGGAAAAGGCGCCGATTATTGTTATTGATCTTTCGCATCAGAATGAGTCTGTTAAAATGGGACCAATTGATGTGAGAGTTTCTATCGAACTAGAGAATGCAAGTTCTAGGAACACAAAAGTATATTGTTTGCTTATGCATGATCGATTAGTTGAATATTCTCCGTTGACTGAATTAGTTCGGCGCATCGTCTAGTATAAGCATCAAAAACAAACTCCTTAAAATGGATCTGGAGCGAGTTGCTATTGATGTTCAAGGATTTAATGCATCATTTAAATGCACCATATTATACCTATTATATTTATTAAGAAAATAAATAAATAAATAAAAAAAGCTCAATTAAAAAAAACAATAAATAAAATTTTTACATTTTTATTTTCCATAAATTTCGAAATTTGAACATTCCATAATTACAAAAAGTTTGAATAAATTATTACGTGCACATTGGTTTGAAGATTTTTTATGTATTCTGCAATTTGTGAAATAGTTTGGGAAGTGTATTAAATCAATTATGTTTGTAGATAAATTTTTCATTAAAAATAGTTTCTTAGCATCGCCCCTTACAATGATTGAGGCGAAACTGTTTAATGGCGTTAATATATCCTCCAGCCCTAAATATGAAATATCTCCATCCGACCAATCCAAACCATCTACATATTCTAGGGCTAGTAAATTTGTCTTTTGATTTACTTCATCCAGCTCCTTTATATTGTAGGGTGGTTTGAAGTGAAAGAAATTTGGAATAACCGAATCACCCTGCATGAATGCTAGTTCCTTAACGAAAACCTGATTATCGTTTCCAAATACATATTGGAAATCAACCAAAACGCAAGAGTTTCTATCTACCTTCAACATCTTGCCTCAACTTTATGTAACATACTGAAAAGATTTAATGAGAGTCGGTGCCTTAAAAGGTGCGCGTACGTTAATTTAGAGTTAGTTTGATTCAGATGTCAACCAACATGACCAGGCAACAGTCAAAAAAGCGAGAAAGTGTAGGAAGTCTCAAGATCATGAATTAATTTTCGGATTTGAATATTATGTAGATCTTAAGCTAAAAGTAAAGTGTGGATTTTCAACTACAAGAGCATTTACACCCATGATCTGGATGCAACAACATAAACGAAATTTCATTGGCCTAGAGAAGGAGGAGTGGATTCGATTGTTAACGCACAAGGAATATATCCAGTTAAGGCTTGAACAGTTTGAGTTCTTAATGTCTGATACAATAGTTGATCACCCCCTACTTGATACAGTAAAGTGTCATTTTAGGTATAGAAAACCGGAAAATCAATGTATTTTAGTATTAAATCCATATGGTAATAAAATTGAGATTGATGGCGAATCCTGGCGATCGTTTATACGATTGGGTCTATTTTTTACATCCTTCTTATGTTGGAATACATTATTGAAAAATCAAATTACAAGTATATATTATAACCATATTATTCCCAAATGTGCAATGACTCAAAAAAATGATATACGGTTCACCGATTTAAATGTAACTTATAGAAATTACGAATAAATAGATTTAACTCGTTTATGCTTTGAAATTTCTAAAAAGATGGGACGAGAAATAGAAAGAGATGCAAACAACTATAGAGAAATATTTTTAAAAAAAGAGTCAGCTGTATAAGTAGGCTTCCAAACCAAAGCTGCATTCAGTTCTAATTTTGTCTTGAAGAAGTACAGTACAGAAATGGGATTAATTTCAAAATTTGCCTACATCTCCATTGTAAAGAAAATTGATGATTTTCTATCCGAATTTGATGGGATGATTTTTCCTTGATGATTGGTCCTCAGATCAGATAATAACTGGATGTGACACCTGCGCCTGTCACTTTTATATCATACGTATACAAAAACTAGAACGCCTTATATCACAGTACACTTAATTAAGTAATAGAATGATAAATAAAACTATTTAATCCTAAGCTAGAAAAATTATTTTAAATAAATTGTAGTATACATACATTAGAATTTACGATCGAACCTTTTTCTCTAACAAAACCTGCTTACAAGTGTGCGCCGCACTTGTGTTCATTCGCCGTGTAGAAAAACGGTCTGTTCAAACTCTTCAGAAAAGGGAGAGTACATTAAATGCGCACGTGCCTGAATGAGCTCTCAACCCACCCCTGAAAAAGTAAACAAACAAGTCGATGCGTGCACCTTTGCGCATGTGATCGCATAACCCCTCCCACTTCAAATCTGAATTCTAATGAGCGGTCTCTTATTAAACCGATTTTTTAATGATCTGTCCCTTTTCCCCACCCCCGAAAAAAAAAGACGAACAAGTCGATGGGTGCACTTGTGCGCACGTGATCTCATAACAGCCTCCCAATTAAAATCTGAATTTAAATGAGCGGCCTCTTATTAAACTAGTTTTTTTTGATCGGTCCCATTTCTTACCCCCGAAAAAGTAGATGAACAAGTCGATGCGTGCACTTGTGCGCACGTGATCTCATAACCCCTCCCGCTTAAAATCTGAATTTTAATGATCGGGCACCCACGCTACTTCAGAAAAGGAACAGTTACTAAAATGTAACGGCCACTTTCCTCAGCTCCCCCCTCCTCAAAAGGTCACAAAGGCCCATGACGATTGGTTCCCTCACTTCCCCCTCCCTAAAAAAAGGATCACGTACCTGCATATTAACGATTGGTTTCCGTCCCTCAAAAAGGGTCAGGTGCCTGCATATTAATTCGGGATACGTAGGGTCATAAATCATTAATTATTCACATCACGTAATTAAATTGACAGCTACTTCCTGTCACAGATCATACAATTCCCTACTACTATAAAAACGTATCTTAAATTGTCCTTATTGACCTCCCTCCCCTTTATTAGAACCGTTGTTCCCAAGTAAGCTTATATTGTAACTTCATCGTACAGGGGCGTAAGTTTGTTGCCTAGCATTTTATTAATTTTGGTTAGTACATTATCACCTACTGTAGTGATCAATAAGTAAACGGAGTGGCATTTAACTTCCACATTGGGTGTCCACGTTCAGATGCGAACTTCTATGAAGTCTTCAACCATAGATATCTCAAGTTCGGACGCGGTGCGTTGGGTTCGGCACGTACTTCTTGCTTTTGCCCAAACTTAGCTCGCCAAAGTCGGAGTCTTCCTCGCCCAATCTGCATATCAACACCGGTACACTGACACGAAGAAAAATATAAGAGTATATATTGTTCAAAAAGAAATTAATATTCGAATATTTCAATACATAATATCTAGTTTCTTTTGTGTCAAAACACATTTATGGCACAAAATAAATTTAAATGTAAGAGAAAACATATTTTTACATTTTAACGTCAATCATTATATACAGTGGCTCACAGCTTATTTTATGCAGTGCCTAATTTTTCTTTCAGCTGTTTTGTATTTGCGTGTTCAGCGAATGTAAAATTAAAGTCAAAGTTTAAAAACATAAGCCCCCCTTGCTTCTAAATGTCCAGAACTAATTGCGCATCAAAATCTAAGCTCACAGCGTATTTTATGCAGTCACTTTTGTGTGCAGCGGCACTTCAATGTTGGGCAATCTGGCTGTGATTTTTATTTGAATGCCTTTACTCTAGTTCTATTCGTCTTTTTCCAAGCATTTTAACTAATTTCCTCACTTGGAGTGTCCAGTCGCGTATATAATTAAAATGTGTTCTTAAACATCAATTGAACGATGAGAATTGGCTATAATGCAATTTTAAACCGGTCAATACCAAAAAAAAATTCAGGAAATGGTCAACATTAATGCTTCTACAGTACAAACTATCATTGAGCGCTTTGTTAACGCGAATCGGGTGCATAATAAAGGCAGGAAGGCCCCGATCTCAATTTTCAACAAAACTGACAATCCGCATAATGTACGGAAAATAAGGGCAATCCCCCGACTCTCAGCTCAAACCTGCATCCGAAGTTGAAGAAAGCCTTAGCAAACAGCATAGAGTAGAAATTATCCGGTGGATACTACACGAACATGATTCTAATGGCCGACTGGATCATAAAAACCTTTCATCAGTGCAAGCAACAGACTTTGTAGACTCAACTTCGACTTCGAACACGTTTTAAAGGCCATAGAGTATTGAAACGCAGTAATGTTTGTATATGTATATTATATTATAAGTTTAACAATTTTAGATCTCAATACATGTTCAACGCTCGGCACTGAATGGTAGAATATTACACCATATGTAACTCAAAAGCAGGTGGTATCGATGCAGAATCGCCTTAAATCAGTTCTAGACTAAAACGGCTATCATACAAAATATTACAAATATTAATATTACCATTAAAAGCTAAGTTTTTCAATATTACAACTACCTGCATAAAAAAAGCTGTGATTTTTTGTTTGTTTTCTAATTATTAAGGTATTTAGTAGCTATGTGTTGATAATAAATGAAGTTTCTTATTAAAATATATATCTTACATTTTCGAATGGTACCAAAATGTTCGTTTAAGTCCTTTTAGTTTCGTTGTTATATGCCTTTTAAGTTGAGAGTACGCACTGCATTAAATAAGCTGTGAGCCACTGTATATATACGAAAGATTTTCCAAATATAGTACTCACAACTCAATATAAACTCACTCATATTCCATCGTTGCGTACACTTGGGCACAATATAACGCAGATGTTAGTGTGTGTGTTTGTGTGTTTGTTATTGTTGCCTTTATGCAAAAAATGTTAATTGTAAGGATATATATAGTTATTGATATGCATAATTAATATTACAGCCTTACCATTGCCGAATTATTTATAGGACAAAGAAAAGAAAATAGTACTACCACTACTTTAATCTATAATATGTATACAAATTAATATTTCATTTTGAATAATTTTACTTCGCGTTCGATTAGTTACGTTAATTTATATTAAGTCAAAAGATTAATGAAAGATTATAGGTAAAGACAAAATTACAGTTCCATGTAATGCACGATTGAATACCTGTGTGCTTGGAATTGGCTTTAAGTTGTTTTTATGTTGTGGATTTAGTTATTTTTAATTGCCTTACCCTTAACTCATTGAGAATGGGTAAAAAGGGTATAATGGTTTTGTGCAAAACAGACAGAAGGAGGCATCACCGACCCCATAGAGTATATATATTCTTAATCAAAATAAACAGCCAAGTCGATCTAGTCATGTCCGTCCGTCTGTATGAACGTGTCGATCTCCAGCTAGAGACTTCAACATTTCGGATATTTGATCCGTTTATTTTAAATGTTCGATATCCCACAGGGTTTTTCCAAAATCGATAAAAATCTACAACTTTAAATTTGTTAAGCTTATTAAGTAGATTATCAGACCTAGAGACTCAAAACTTGGCTCGAATGAATATTTATGTAAAGCGCTTGAAGAATCTATTGCATAAGGATTAAAATAAAATAAAATATATACATAAAATTTGGAAAATTTGATAATCCAATTGGCAGCATGTGCTGCAATAAGGATTCAAGTTTGGTTTCTTAAGTTCGTGTATACCATACGCAGATCAAGGCGGCTTCAAATTATCGATTACTCGCCCCGTTGATCCGGTTTTTTGAGCATATCACAGAAACTATAAGAGCTAGACACACCAAATTTGGTTTAATATGTTCTCGTAAAGGATATGTAGATTATGAATACCTCCCCACATCCCTCCCTCCCCTATTAAAAAAAATAAAATTTAAAGCCACAGTTTTTACGACTTAGGAAAGTCATCAATATATAAATGTTTTTTTGTTCAATAAGAATGCATTAAAATTCATCAAAATCGGTTAAGAAACACAGAAGTTATTAAAGAAAATGTTTGAGTATATTGGCAAACCACATTGTGACAAGCGCCAATCACAGACGTTCTTTGCATGCGTGTGCACACATACATACATATATGCATATTCATATGCGTGAGCAATTTTTCGAATTCTAATGCCAATAATAATAATAATAATAACCAAACTTGAATCCTTATTGCAGCACATGCTGCCAATTGGATTATCAAATTTTCCAAATTTTACCACACATTTTCTTTAATAACTTCAGTGTTTTTTAACCGATTTTGATGAATCCTTATGCAATAGATTCTTCAAGCGCTTTACATAAATATTCATTCGAGCCAAGTTTTGAGTCTCTAGGTCTGATAATCTACGTAATAAGCTTAACAAATTTAAAATTGTAGATTTTTATCGATTTTGGAAAAACGCTGTGGGATATCGAACATTTAAAATAAACGGATCAAATATCCGAAATGTTGAAGTCTCTAGCTGGAGATCGACACGTTCATACTGACGGACGGACATGACTAGATCGACTTGGCTGTTGATTTTGATTAAGAATATATATACTCTATGGGGTCGTCGATGCCTCCTTCTGTCTGTTTTGCACAAAACCATTATACCCTTTTTACCCATTCTCAGTGAGTTAAGGGTAAGGCAATTAAAAATAACTAAATCCACAACATAAAAACAACTTAAAGCCAATTCCAAGCACACAGGTATTCAATCGTGCATTACATGGAACTGTAATTTTGTTTTTACCTATAATCTTTCATTAATCTTTTGACTTAATATAAATTAACGTAACTAATCGAACGCGAAGTAAAATTATTCAAAATGAAATATTAATTTGTATACATATTATAGATTTAAGTAGTGGTAGTACTATTTTCTTTTCTTTGTCCTATAAATAATTCGGCAATGGTAAGGCTGTAATATTAATTATGCATATCAATAACTATATATATCCTTACAATTAACATTTTTTGCATAAAGGCAACAATAACAAACACACAAACACACACACTAACATCTGCGTTATATTGTGCCCAAGTGTACGCAACGATGGAATATGAGTGAGTTTATATTGAGTTGTGAGTACTATATTTGGAAAATCTTTCGTATATATACAGTGGCTCACAGCTTATTTAATGCAGTGCGTACTCTCAACTTAAAAGGCATATAACAACGAAAGTAAAAGGACTTAAACGAACATTTTGGTACCATTCGAAAATGTCAGATATATATTTTAATAACTGACAAACAGCGCTCGCACCACTGCACTCAAAATCCATCAACAGCAGCAACAACCAACATAAGCATCACTGACAATCCACATGCGCATCACTGACAAAAGACGTGCACTCAGCAATGCACTCAAAGCTCCCGAGCAGCCACGACCTACGACAACAAAAGGCACACACCAAACGATAATGCTCAAAAGCTGCCTAGCAGCTGCAATAGCTTAAGCTGGCGCTCAGAGAACATGCACTCCAACCTGTCGCTCAAGCTAACGGCAGAATCACATGATCTCAACAATGCACTCAGAACTTATAAGCGACCAACGACAATAAAGGGCGGGCATTACTGGCAAGAGACGTGCGCATCACTGACGGACACGTGCACATAACAACGCACTCAGAGGCTGCGTAACAGCTGCAATAGCTCAAGCCGGTGCTCAGAACATGCGCTCAAAACGGTCGGCAAAATCAGAGGCGCAGAGTAATTTATTCACAGCTGCGCAGCCGCAGATTAAAACAGGCACTCAAATTGGGTGCTATCGGCAACGACGGCTGCAGCTGAAGTGAAGTGAAGTGAAAATAGGTCAGATGCTACTACGGAGCAAAAGTGCACGAAAAGCTCAGAAGGGGGGTCTGTACGAAACTATGCCACGGCGAACGAGGGAGTTGAGTTTGGACAAGCAGAATGGAAAGGTCGCGAAACAAAACGTTTGAAAAATTATTTAGAAAACACGTGGCGAGCATCAACAACAACAAGACAACGAGAAGACGGTAGCAACACCCCAGGCGTACGCAACAATGGACAACAACAACCACGGCGACGGACTGCAAGACCCAGTTGGAAACCTACGCCAACCCTTTCTTGGGACAACGACAGGCTGCAAGGTGAGCGGAATTTCTGCATTTTTTTGAAGAATATGGAAAGTACGTTTGTGGTGCGGTTAGGGAAATTGATTCTTTGCTGATTTTTTCCTTCGGCCCCTTTCCGGGTCTATTTTGTAAAGGCCGCCTACGGCCATGTGCCATTTTTAGCCTTGCGATCTGTACACTTGAGAAAAAAGGGAATAAACGAACTTTTAAGAAAAGCCCAACTTATATCTTGGCCTGTGTTATTTTTCTGTATGTTTTTTTTGTTCATGTTGTTTCCTTTATGTGCGTGTTTTTAAATTTGTGATTTACGTGTACACCTCCGGCCCCTTTGGCAACCAGGAGATGCCACCTAGGGTGGTCCGAGCTTTTCACGCCACCCCGGGTGGCCCCTACTGGTTCCTCCACTTCCCCCCGTTTCCTTCACCCGGTATCCCCGTGCCACTCATGGCCGGCCTCTTCTGATCTCGGAGTCTCAGAATAAAAAATATTTCTGTAGCGACCCTGGGGGTGACTCAGCTGCACCCCCGCCCAAAAACTACCTTACAGATAGCGGCCGAGCAGGGACTCCAAGACTGAATTGGGTTCAGGAGGCAAAAACTACTCTCCTCGTGTATTGTGAATGGTATCTTCGTCCCCCTCCCCCTTACGTAAAGCGCACACATTTCGTTTTTTTTTCTCTCTCTCAAACCACGTTTTCTGTTGTTTGGCCATGCGTTGCGAGAAAGAGAGTTATATATTTTTTTGTGGTCATGAGCGACAAAAGTTAGCAACACACCGCCATTTTACGCCGTCCCTGGTCCTCGATAGAGTGGGACCCGCTTCACTGCTAACCGCCCACATTGCAAGCGCTGAGATCAGCATTACCCCGAGTCGGCGGCCCGATCGCAGCAGAGGGCGCCGATGCAGCAGAGAACCACAGCAGACGGCGAAGACGCAGCCGACGACCGCAGCAGAGGGCGCCAACGCTGCCGACGACTGCGTTGTAAAGACAGGGGACGGCAGCGCAGCAACAGAGGGCAGTAGAAGACAGCACCACTAGGGGCCCGACAAGCGAACATCAGTGCACTTAGTGAAAAGAACACGTCAAGCATTCTTGACAGCTGCAACACAACGAATCCTTGACAAGGACCACGGCCATTCAGACCCTTTTAGTTTCGTGGAATGCCTGGAGGAGCTTCGTACCGGGTGAGTGTCGACCAGTTGCCTCGGGCCTTATCCAGACTACTCTCGGAGCGAGCAGAGGGTTGGTTTTGGACGATCCGAATGCAGGACGCATCTTGGAAAGGTTTCAAGAGGGAGTTCATCGACTTCCTTTTGCCGCCCCGATATTCTCAACGGCTGGAGGACACCAGTCGGGCCCGTTACCAACGCACTGGTGAATCATTTCGGGATTATTTGATCGAAACTGCAATTGATGACGCAGAGAGCACAGTTCTCCCCGAGAAAGAGTTGGACCGAATCTACGAAAATCTCTTGCCCGAATACCAGCTGGTCACCCAACGGCACGAATTTAATACACTGACAACGCTGACGCAACTGATCACCAGTTTCGAGATAGCCAGAGAACGGGACCCGGGACCATGGGCTCCTGTGCCACAACACTTCTACACAAAAACGCCACAAACGCCATACCCGCTCGGGCTCACGGCGCCATGCAGGATTCGGCTCTGATGCCAAGGACTTCGGAAGCTACGAACCAGATAATCAGCCAAGACTCGGACAGGCCGGTGGAGACACACGTAGACACTTCGCGAAGGAATGTCGCAACCCACAGTTGCTGTTTTGCTGGGACTGCGGCCACCGTGGTACACGGACGATCGGGTGCTGTCCCAACACAAGTCGGGAAACGGCCAGCGTCTCCGTCCAATAAGCGACCGGGCGGAGACCAACAACACCTCGAGCCCCCGGAAGTAAGCCACCCATGGAATGAACCAACGAAACGTACGTAAGCGTATTACCTTAGCAGACGAGTCAACAAAAGGCGTGACGAAGGCCGTAATGGTACGGGTATGTCTGCACCAGCAGAGGACATATATGCCCCTTCTTGTCCATCTGACAATACTGGATGACATAATACTGGACATCGGTTTCCTGTGCGGGGTACAGGCAGCGATTCAATGTGGCCGAGCGTACCTCCAACTGACGCAGCAGTCAGGTTCAAGGCCAACCGTACCACCCTCGGCAAACGTAGTTTCGTAGTTTCTCCGACCCAAAGCGGCCCTCCATCTCCGTAACGCCGACCTCGATCAACAACGCAGTAACACCCGTGAAGACAACGCCCCCGGACACAGCGACAGCAGAAGTATCAAGGATCAGGATATCAAAGGCAACACAACCGCAGACACCGACACCGTAAGCAAAACCAGCAAAGACAATGACACCTAAACCAGCAACATTGAACACAACGACACTGGAGACAACAACATCAAAGGCAACCGTCGTAACGACAGCGGTCCGCAGGATAGCAACATCATCTCCAAACCCCCGAATCATCCAAAGCTGGCCGACCTCGTAGAGACCGTGCAGGCCCATAACTATTCACAGCCAGCCGACCTCGTAAAAACCAAGCAGGCCAATAACCATCCTGAGACAGCCAACCTCGTAGGGCCTGAACCGGCCAGTAATCTACCATTGCCCTCAGACCCGGACACCGAATTCATAGGTCCACGGCGAGGATTCTCACGGTTCGTCCTGGAACCGCTACCAGAAGCCACGACGGCTTGGGAAAGTAATTCATTCCGGAAACGAGTCGCGACGACCAGGATGAAACCCCAACGAAAACCAACACAATAAGCTTGGCCACCATCGCAACCAACGCTCGTGTCCTGGGTGGCAGAGTTTTTGGAACGCGAATTGACCGGCGTCTCCCAAATCGCGGAACACACAATCATAATGAAGGATAACAAATCAGTTAAACAACGCTACTATCCGAAGAATCCGGCAATGCAAAAGATCATAAATTACCAGGTCAACGAACTACTGCGGGATGACCGGATAGAGCCATCGAAGAGCCCGCATAGTGCACCAATCGTGCTGGTCGGTAAAAAGACGGAGGAGGTACTAGAACGACTACGCAACGCTCGATTTATTTCGACCCTGGATCTCAAAAGTGGGTATTGGTAGATCCCCGTGGCAAAAGGAAGTCGTGAATACACCGCATTTTCGGACCCGGGCAGCGGCCTATACCATTGGAAGGTCAAGCCGTTTGGCCTACATTCCGCACCAGCCAAATTTCAGCGAGCCCTAAACAGCGTCATCAGACCCGAGATAGAACCCCATGCCTTCGCGTATCTGGATGACAAAATCGTCATCGGTGCTACTTTGGAAGACCACGTGGAGAACTTACGCAAAGTGTTTCGACGACTCCGGGACGCGAACCTCAGACTCAACCGAAAGAACTGGAGCTTCTTTCTGGTATATACACAAAGGGAAATGAGGCGATGCTTGGGTCTCGCATCCTGTATCGGAAGATCGTGCCAAACTTTGCCGAGATCGTCCAGACAATGACGAGCCTTCTCAGAAAAGGAAGGAAATGGATTTGGAGCGAAGAACAACAGACCGCATTTGAGGATCTCAAAGACAGGTTGACCCGGGCACCGGTCTTAGCGTGCCCCGACTTCACCGAAAAATTCACGTTACAACCGACGGCATCGATTTCGGACTAGGTGCAGTGCTGACGCAACATATCCAGGGAGAAGATCGGGTAATAGCCTATGTCAGCCGGTACCTGTTAAGAGCCGACGAGAACTACTCAGCTACGGAAAAGGAATGTCTCGCCATATTATGGGCGATCCGGAAGCACCGGTGCTACCTGGAGGGCTACCACTTCGAAGTCATCACGAACCACCTGGCGCTAAAATGGCTAAACTCCATCGACAACCCAACAGGACGTATCGCTCGATGGGCATTGGAGCTCCAGCAGTACCGCTTCGACATACTCTACCGACGGAGTAACCAGAACATCGTCGCTGACGCTCTTTCCCGCCAACCCATGGAAGTTTTACTACGCGCCCAGGAAGATCTTTCTAAGTGTCCATGGCTGCAGAGGTTACACAATCGCATACAGGAACAGCCCGAGAAGTGTGGGAATTCTTCGTGGAAAACGGTCAAATCTACCGAAACCTGGTGCGTCGACCCGACGAAGAGGAATACGTACCCTGGACACTCTTTGTCGGTAGCGAACAACGGAAGCGAGTGTTGGAGGAATGCCACGACATTTGGTAATCAGAAAGACTACGACACGAGTGACGCAACGATACTACTGGCCAGACCTGTTCCGCAAAGTCGCAAAAGTAAACAAATGCGAGGAGTGCCAGAAATTTAAGGTGAGCCCAACCAAACCGGCGGGACGCTTGTTTACGCAACAAGCAATGGGACCATTTGATATCCTCTGTGCCGACTTCGTGGGTCTATTACCTCGCTTTTAACAGTAGTCGGACTACAGGATTTAGCCCAGCGTTCCTGATACAAGGAGCCTAAGCTACCAGGCGCGCTGTATGAAGAGATTACCCAAGGACTTGTCGAAACGATCGAGGGGCCCGAGACAAAGGCCTCAAGAATGAAAGATATCTTCCAACTGTTCCGAGGAAATATTCAATGCGCTTCACATGAGCACAGCAGGAATTACAACCTCCGAAGACGAGAAGACGAGGCCATCCTCGAAATAGTAACGTAGTTAGGGGTTTGTTTATCCCGTAGTCGAATATATATGGATTCGGAAGACGCATGTACCGACATTTGGCCCCTAAGAGCAGGGGATGATAACCAAGGGCATCCTAAGAACCCGTCTTCGCGGGATCCCCGGCTGATGCATTTGGCGCTGGTGGGTAGGGTAGGAGTCATTAAATGGCACGGTAAGGCGCCAACGTCCCCCACCCTACGGATCATGGAGGGCGGCAGAAGAAACCACGGTCCTAATTGGACCGACAGACAGGCGGCTAATACCCCGACCAGCAATCCGGGATACCCCGACTCCCCACCACCAGCGTACGGCTCATGGTTTGAGGCCACGGAAGAAACGTCCGAGATGCCCACTACAAGTGCCGTAGCACAATGGGGCCCAGACAACTGGCGGTTGGAGCTGGCGGAGCCGTTCACTCTGCGGAACGGCGGCTTGCCAAGCCCCGAAGGCGAGCTATTATTCCCTGAGGGGGAGGCAGAGGCGCTGCTTCAGGTGCTCAACGAGCAGCCCCGGTGAAAATGGTCCTGGAGGAGGAGGACAGCGTCACGGCCTCGGAAGGATGAAGAGTCGACACGATGGATCGGGTGCAGCCACTGCAGCTGGTGAACTTCGTGGGGGCGAACCTCTGCAGCGAGCCCCGACTGGCATCCCGCATGTTGAGAAGGGTAGGGCCGCACACCTTCTGGGTCACTATTAAACGGTTCCGCGAGGTGACCGTCTCTCACTTCGGCCGCCGAAGAATAGAGATTTATTTTGGCGAACGTTAAGACTTGGACATCACTGACAAATGGCGCTCGCACCACTGCACTCAAAATCCTTTAACAGCAGCAACAACCAACATAGGCATCACTGACAAACAACTTAGGCATCACTGAGAAACAGCTCGCGTACCACTGCACTCAAAATCCACCAACAGCAGCAACAACCAACATAAGCATCACTGACAATCCACATGCGCTTCACCAACAAAAGACGTGCACTCAGCAATGCACTCAAAGCTACCGAGCAGCCACGATCTACGACAACAAAGGCACACACCAAACGATAATGCTCAAAACCTGCGTAACAGCTGCAATAGCTTAAGCCGCCGCTCAGAACATGCGCTCAAAACGGTCGGCAGAGTCAAAGCTGCGCAGCCGCAGATTAAAACAGGCACTCAAATTGGGTGCTATCGGCAACGACGGCTGCAGCTGAAGTGAAGTGAAGTGAAAATAGGTCAGATGCTACTACGGAGCAAAAGTGCACGAACAGCTCAGAAGAGGGGGTCTGTACGAAACTATGCCACGGCGAACGAGGGAGTTGAGTTTGGACAAGCAGAATGGAAAGGTCGCGAATGGAAAGGCTACCAGGTGAGCGGAATTTCTGAATTTTTTTGAAGAATATGGAAAGTAAGATTGTGGTGCGATTAGGGAAATTGATTCTTTGCTAATTTTTTCCTTCGGCCCCTTTCCGGGTCTATTTTGTAACGGCCGCCTATGGCCATGTGCCATTTTTAGCCTTGCGATCTGTAGACTTGAGAAAAAAATGGAATAAACGAACTTTTAAGAAAAGCACAACTTATATTTTGGCCTATGTTATTTTTTCTGTATGTTTTTTTTTCATGTTATGTTTCCTTTATGTGCGTTTTTTTAAATTTGTGATTTTCGCCGAGCGTCCTCGACACCCCGTGTGGCTCCTCTATGACCCTATGCTCCCCCTCCCTGTAGTCACAGGGATCACAGCAACGTGCAATGGTTGCCAACACCGACCGCTTCGTTTGCTTGCTTGTACCAAGTTGGAGTGCAATCTTGAATAGCAGCTCATCGCGACGTGGCTCCCAGACAAGCCCAACCGCCCTTGTAACATCGCTGCCATCGTTGAATTTAAGCATGCTCTCTCTTTCAGTCTCAGGAATATTAATAAGAACTTCCGCATTGCTAGAGCACCACTTTCTTAAACGAAAGTTGCCCTTAGCAAGCAAGTTTGTTGTTTGCTGCATGATATCAGGAACTTCATCCACTGAACTTCCGCCAGATATAACGTCATCCACATAAAAATCCCGTAAGATGGTCTGAGAGCCCAAGGTGTACGATAAGGACTCGTCAGTGGCGAGCTGCTGCATTGCGCGTATGGCCAGAAACGCTGCTGGCTTAGTTCCATATGATACCGCATCCAATTGGTAGATGTGCAAAGTGTCTGTGGGAGAGTCACGCCATAATAAGCACTGGAGCATATTATCCCATACGCAGCGATACATTTTGCAAATGTCACCAGTGAGAGCAATGCAAAAGGTGCGAAAACGTATAAGCGTGTTAAATAGTTTCGCCTGAATTGTCGGACCAGTCATAAGTATGTTATTCAACGAAAGTCCAGAAGTCGTTGCTGCAGAGCCGTCGAATACAGCTCTCAGCTTAGTTGTAGTGCTATCATCCTTCATGACACAATGATGCGGCAAGAAATATTGACACTTGTGTACATTTGCGGTGGAAACAGGTGTAATATGGCCCAAGTCAAGATATTCTCTGATGAAGGCAGAATATGGTTGCTTGAGACTGCGCGACAGCTTTGATTCCAAATTTTCGAAAGGAAAGAAAGGGTCACCTAAGGAGTCGGTGCCGCGTTTGATGGGCAACCGAACTGAATATTCTCCGGAGGGCAATTCCTGAAGTGCGCTTCACAATCGAGCTCCTCCTTGGTTGTCTTCGAAATTGGCTCAAACACATGCTAAATTTCCCAAAAGCGGCGCACCAATTCGTCCAACCGAGCGCTGGGTTTGACGGAAGGGTGATGCGCGCTGCAAAATCTGAAGTCCGCGATTTTAAGTTGATTTCAGCAGAATAGCCATTCGTTGCGAAGTTGGCATCTCCAATGCCCGAGACGGTAGTTAGAGATTTAGTTTTCCAAAGCTGGAGTTGATTAGCGAATCGAGTAGTGACGAAATGCAATTGCGACCCTGAATCTAAAAGCGCACGGCACAGCATGAGCATGCCGGCACGATTTCGTATAAGGACAATGACAGTGGCCAAAAACACAGCATCAGAAGCAGACTGGGAGCTTAAGGCATGAGGCAAGACAGGAGACATAGCAACCATAGCGTTTAACGATGGCGAATTCGATGATGCTGCTACGGTTTAAATTTTTTTAAGGCAATTTAGGCATAGGGCGAATTTTTTTGCTTCTTTATGACGAGCATTTGGGGAAAGATTTGTAAACGATGGGCAGCTGTAGATAGAGTGGTGTATTCCCTCACAAAGAACATAGCGAATGGCCGAGGGCTTGAGGCGACAAATGATCGTTTGATATGACTCACAGCTCTAATCGACTTGCCAATCTAATCATCTTGCCATCCTGTCCTGTACCTATTTATCAGCCCTTTCAAGCCCTCTGATGTGTGCCTGTAAAATAAAGTGCTTATTATCAAATCGATTTTTGAGAATATCTAATGCTCTTTCATAGTTTCTGTGAGTTACGCGCGAATCGTTTCCAGGGCGCTGCCACTAAGACAGGAGCGCAGGGGCTGCAACTTCTCAATAGGAGTGGGTTCGATCTCATTGCCAATAACAGTGGTTAACATCGAGTAGAAGTTGGCCAACTCCGTGTAGGCGCCACTGAATTTAGGCAATTCTAATTGTGTCAGACTCGAACAATTTGCCATAATATAGACGTGCTGCGAGTCGTACGTGCCCACTATAAATATAGAGCAGTGATCAGGTGCTTAACGGTTGCCAAGCTCGCTCTGAAGTGTGGTCCGCAAACGCAGCAACGAATCCTCAAACCTTACAGGCAACTCTCCAGAAATACTATCGAAGCAAATTTCCTCCAAATTAGTGTGTACGACGTTGAAATTTTAATATTGCATTGGTAATACAGGCTTCTAAATAAAGAGTATGCGCAGAAATCCAATTGGCCGAGCTAATAATTTTAATATTCACTGTACGCAGGTGATCGGCACAAATTTAATTGTCGAACTTTGCTAATTAACCTCAGAGCCAAAAGAGAAAGTGAAAAATCACGACGGGGTCACCAATGTTTGAAGATCTTAAGCTTTTTTAACACCTGTTTTTTGTTTCATATATTGTCCATTTACTTTATTGTAATTAAAGCTATGTTTTAAATACAAAATTGTGAGAGGCTGTAGGCTAATTGCAAACAAGAATCAGCGCTCTGCTATATGCGACGTAAACGACAACGAAACTAAACTTAGATGGTAATAAGTGCAATGGCAAGCCATCAGGGAGACATCTTTTCTGCTGTCGTCATCGCTGCCACTTTTAACTTCTGCTCTTGTGACGTTTTACGCAGCTTCATGTCCAATAGCTTTAAGGCTCGCATTGGTGCTCCGACCGTATTTGTTGTCCGTTAGTGTTGGCAGTTGTTGTTAGAGGTGGCTGACCGGCGTTCATTGTGCCCTCTGTGTTTTTAACCTCTTCATGAGGGCTTATTATAAAGAAAAATATACAAATATAACAAAGTGGAAAATGTAATACTAAAAATACTACGTTTTGTTGTGGCGCTTAGATCTAGAGTTGACAATCGGTCTTAAAAAATTTGACTAGCTACCATACGCTGTGTCACCCGTGGCTTACCGGCTCGGCTTCTCAGGGCTCTCCTAGACCTGTGTCTTTAGCGGCGACGTCGTCCCTTTAATAGTAGGCCTTCACTTTAGACAGGCCGGCAGTTCTGCGTCACTTACTGTCGATATCCTGTAGGCTGAGGAGGTTTGGAAGCGGGGGCAAGTTAAGCGGCTAATCCATCCATTGCCTTGGAATAGAAGTGGGTACGTATCAGAACCAGGGATCGGATGGCCGGCCTCTATTCGCGTATACGGAGATTGTAGTGTCGGCTCTGCTCTTCGGTAGCTTTCCGCAAGTTTTCGGATACCACCTTGAAGATCTTCAGCAGCTGTTTAGCACGGATATCGGGCGTAGTGGGTTCTTTGCCCAGACCAGGCGTCACTTCCTCATACAAAGCTCCTGGCAGTCGGAGTTCCCTGAATTGTACGAAGAAGTCTGGGCTGGCTAGGCTGATCTCCGGCAGGAGTTCGTCCCACTTGTTCTGTCGGCCGTCCAAAATTTGTGCGATCCGGTTGGTCCGCTCTGTTGGGTTTTTCGGTAGTACGTACGGAGCAGTGTGTTGCAGTCTCATACCGTTCTGCTTACAGAAACTTTAGAAGGCTCAGCTAGTAAACTGGGTTTCGTTGTAGCATACGAACGTCCGGGGTATTTCGAAGCGGGCTAGTATTCGCTCACGGAACGAGCGTTCCAGTTGCGCGGTAGTTGCTCGACGGAGGGGAACTAATTCGACCCATATGCTGAACAGATCAAAGAACACCAGGAGGACCGTATTCCCATGTGTATAACGAGGCAGCGGTCCCACGAAGTCGGCGCACAACGTGCCGAATGGCTCTTGAGCACCCCGCGAAAACATCTTGACCGGAGGTTTAAGCTGGCTCACTTTGTACTTCTGGCAGAGAATACATCGCCGGACATATTTCACGACGTCCCGAAATAATCCTGGCCAATAGTAGCGTTGGGCCACCTTGTTAGTGGTCTTCCTGATCCCAAGGTGTCCGGCGCAGAGTTGATCGTGACATTCTTCGAGGAGACGTTGTCGAAGTCTCACGGGCACACAAAGATTCCACGGTATGTCGGGCAGTTGTTGTTCTAAGCCCCACTCCCACCGGTGCGTTCTTTTGAGTAATACCGTCACAGGCTGCACAATGTTCTCAAAGTTCGGCAGAAATCGTAGGTACCATGAGGCAATGCCCATGCGAGGTTTAAGCTCATTGATGGAGGTTTTACTCGGATCGGTGTGAATCTCCGCTTCGCTCAATACGTGTCCCAGGTACACCAGACTCCTTTTGAAGAAAGTGCACTTCGCACTTAGGTGCCGTTTCTCCCATCGTGGCAAGGGATTCGTGGTGGCTTTTCTTGACCGTCTCGTAACACTGCCTGTCATTGCCTCAATGTATCATTGTTGGCTCGTAGCGGATGCTGCGCGTTGCTGCCGCTTGGGTGCAATCTGCGTCGTCTTCGCCTCGGAGCGTTGCTGTATGGGCACAGCAGTCGCTAGTGTAGATTTCTGGTAACGACGCTGAGTCGCAGCGGATGCTGCGCGTTGCTGCAGCTTGGATGCAATCGTTGTTGTCGCCTCGGAGCGTTGCTGTATGGGCACAGCCGTCGCTGACGTGGCCTCCTGGTAACGATGCTGAGTCGCAGCGGATGCTGCGCGCTGCTGCTGCTTGAATGCAGTCGTAGGCTTCGACACTATATTTGCCGTGACGAACTCTCCGGTTACTCTCGCTCCTGGACCTCCTGACTGAGCTGCCCACTGGTTCATACTAAAAAATTAAGTCGATCGTGCCGCTGATTTCCCTCGCCGCTGTGGTTGTCTCCTGGTAACTTAGAGATTTTCTTCGCGGCTGCGACTGGCTTTATGGCTGCTCCGAATTCGACTCATCGGTCTAGCAACAGCTTAACTGTTGCTTAGCTCTCTGCGCTGAGCTTGCATTGCGACCTCGCCGCCCATGTTACTGTCTCGATGCTATTGACGTTGCAGAGCCTCTGCATGTCTTTTCTGTATTCGGCGTCGCTGCCACTGTTAGTTTCTGGCTCGGTGCGCAGATGTTGAGTTTTATTGCCTTCCCGTTTCTTTTGGCTGGCGAGTGTTCTCCGACCGTGTATGTGTGTGTCTTTACGTCCGTTTTATAATGCTGGTTTCTCGTGACGTTTTGCGCAGCTGCATGTCCGATAGCTTTTGGCTCGCATCGGTGCTCCGACCGTGTGAGTGCATTTCTCGTCCGCTGTCTGATGCTGGTTTCTCGCGACATTTTGTGCAGCTTCATGTCCGTTAGCTAATGGGCTCGCGTCGGTGCTCCGACCGTATTTGTTGTCCGTTAGTGGTGGCAGTTGTTGTTAGTGGTGGCTAACCGGTGTTCATAATAACATATATATTAATAACATTTATATTTTGTTTTGAACCTCTTCATGAAAGCTAATATAAAATGTTTCTTATTGTAAAGAAAAAAATAAAAATAAAACAAAATGGAAAATGTAATACTTAGAATACTCCGACACAGTATGAATCCCTGCTTCTCTGAGGACGTGGTCCAATTAGAACAAACTGCTGCTAAAGAAACTGCACTTCTTTCAGTTGAGCCTTAGGTTTCTGGAGTCGTCGGAACACTTCGCGCAAGTTCCTCACGTGGTCTTCCAAAGAAGCACCGATGACAATTATATCAACCAGATATGCGAAGGCGTGGGGTTCCATCTCCGGTCCGATGGCACTATCCAGGGCTCGCTGAAATGTGGCCGGTGCAGCATGTAGACCAAACGTCATCACCTTCCAATGGAACAGACACCTGCCCGGAACCGTAAATGCTGTATACTCTCGGCTTCCTTTGGTCACAGGGATCTAAAAATACCCACTCTTGAGATTCCGGATGAATATAAATCGACCGTTGCGTAGTTGATCTAGGATGTGGTTTATCCGCGGCAAAGCGTATGGATCAGGAACCAAGCGGGCATTCAGCTGCTAGTGGTTGACACACATGTGCACCTCCTCAGTCTTTTTGCCAACCAGCACAATTAGTGCACTGTGCGGGCTTTTAAACGGCTCTATCCGATCGTTCCGTAGTAGTTCGTCGACCTGTTCGCTTATTATCTTCTGCATTGCCGGTTTCTTTGGATAGTAGCATTGTTTAAGAAAGGGAGACCCCGGACAATCCTTCGAACTGGGCAAAGCTTATCATATTAGCAGCGGTGTCCTCTGTTTCCTGGATGGTTGGTGGTTCCACGTCACTAAGTCCAAGTCTTGTGATCCGTCTCTTGAGCGATTGCGTCTTCGGATTTGATACCATTTTTATTGTGTGTCAGTGCCTTGGCAGCCGAGTTCGATGGTATGACGGTGGAATGCTCCTCCGGAAGGGGGGCAGTGGGCGAAACTAAGTTTGCTGAGGGAAGTACAGCTGACTTTGAACTCAACTGGTGAGTCAGATGTATGTGTGCTCGGCCGCATTTAAGCCTCGCCTAGATTCCACACCAGGGCCATAAATGCTTCCGTTTAATCCAAACATACCTGTGCCATTACTGCTTTCGTTGTCGTATGAGGTCTTATGTCTCGTAGATTCCTCCCTGTATCCAGTATACGTGCCATTCGTTCGCTAATAAATGAGCTTGATGCTCCCGTGTCCTAAGTGTCGAAATATGCATACCTCTATGGTCACAAGGACCGCCTCTAACCGTAATGGCTGGATTTCTTCCGGGGACTCGTAAGGTTGGTGGTCTCCGCCTAGTCCCTCGTCGGACGGAAACGCTGACCGTTTCCCGACTCAGGTTGGCGGCAGCATTCGATAGTACGTTCGAGGGCATGGGCAAAAGGAGACGGGGATATAGATATTGATATAGATATAGATATATAGAGCGGGGTAATATTAGACAAATACACAAAACACAGAACAAAAAAAAAAAAAAAAATATGTTTTATCACACGCCACTAATAATTTCTATATTTTATTTTAATAGCCTTGGGGCTCGCCTGTCTAAGTCAAATAAAAATCGGTTGCACAAAAGGTATAATAAATAAGTAAGATAGCTCTAGTCGGCAGTGCCCGACTAGGAGATACCCTGAACCCAGCGGCGAGCTGTCGTTACATGCATTTCCTCTGCATTCATACACACGACACCGCAGCCGCACTTTGTAAAATAAAATACAAATAAATAATTAAAATTAATGATCGCTTCGCGCCTGCTTTTAATATTTGCAGATAAATTTTATTATGCCGTAATTGTGAAATTTCTCGCAAAATTTTTCAAAATATGAAATTATATCTTTAGAATGTTGGTTGCAGTTGATCTGCGAAGGCTTTTTGAGAGTGTGCATGCCAAATACCTATTTTTCCCAATTTTGTTGCTCCAGAATATTTAAAATCTCCGATGTCCCAGCATTAAGATACACTTCGGTCAATAAGTTTAAAAAATTAATTAAACAACTGAGAACGTTGCAGTCGGGTGTAACCGACAGCGGATTACTCTGGGTAAGAACAACTATAACATGTGCTATGTGTATTAATAATAATAATATTAATAAAAAAGTATAAGATACCAAACAAAAAGTTTGCCTTTAGATATCATCGACACCAACCATTTCGCTTTTGACGAAATGCACGTTCAGTTATCTAATAACCTAGCCTATCCAATAAGAAACAACATATAATTCCAATTGAAACTGAACGAGTAGAACAGAAGTCTGTGGCTTGGGAGACTGTTTCTAACTTCGGCCGCTATGGCGGTAGCGTCTAAAAGTGCATACAGAAACTGGTGCGGTTGGTGCATATGATTAACACTACTTATGTTAACATAATTGTTGTTATACTCTAAACCCATTGAAAATGGCTAAAAAGGGTATAATGATTTGTGCAAATGTATGTAACAGAGAGAAGAAAGCATCTCCGACCCCATAAAGTTATATATTCTTGATTAGGACGACGAGTTGAGTCTGTCCGTCCGTCCGTCTGTCCGTCTGTATGAACGCATTGATCTCGAAAACTACAAAAGCTAGAGACCAAAGCTTTTCGACTATAGATTCTCATAATCAATACGCAGTACAAGTTTATCATTTTTTTTTTCGATATATTGCTCCGTTTCATTATTATCGATAAAAATCGATTTTTAGACTTGGTTTTCTTGGCATATCTCGGAGACCTTAAGAGATAGAGCCATAAAATGTGCTCGTAAGTAATGCGCAGGTTATGAATATTTCCGATTTTGGATATCTGCCCCCATTCGCCCCCCATATAAAAAAAACAGCAAAAAAATCAATTACTACAGACGTGTGCTTTAGGTTGTACATAGATTTGGATGCTCTCATTAAGCACTGAAAATTTTATAACGATTTCTATTCTTAGCTTAGAAGTTATTCAAAAATTCATTTTCCAAGCGCAGCCGATGTGTAAAGTGCCAAGCTTGCTGCCTGCGTTTGTGTGTGTGTGTGTGTATGAATATAAAGAGGTTTAAATGTATGTTACAGCTCGCCGCTGGGTTCAGGGTATCTCCTAGTCGGGCACACCCGAATAGAGCCATCTTAATTGTTTATGTTATGTTGTTTGTTTTATGTTAGGCAAAAACTGACCTAGGTTAACAGTTCAAATTGTGTTAATGTTAATGACATCACCTATTAAATATATGTATATTTATGTGTGCATGTTTATATATACTTGACAGAGAATGCGAATAATTAAAAATACTAATTTTAGCGGCATTTTATACTGCACCACCGCTCTACTAGTTGATCAAGTTGTGACAAAACTCAACTCAAGTTACATGTACGACAAGTGCAAAATCAATCAGCAATCAACCGCATTAAAATTCTAACAATTCGAAATAGTGTAGCAGTCAGCCTCTATAAGCAGTCAGCCTATGTAAGTAGTCACAACCAAACAAAAATAATTACCGAAAATATGCAATAGATGGCGCCAGCAATGTTGTAGTGGTATCATTGATGTTGGGCACGTATCGAGTTTTGGACATTGTGGGGGCGGTATTGGGCGTAACCAAAAAAAATAGGATCCGACATTTAGAGGTGGTCATAGGCATCGGTATACATTTTATGCATCTAGCTTTAAAAGTGAGCGCAATTTAATCGAACGTCCCCAATGGGCGCATATACGAGTGCACATTTTAAATTTCAAGACGGACATTACGAATATTTCGGATTTTGGATACCTCCCCCATCTCCCCCTATTAATAAAAAAAACATTTGTAATTGCACTTACAGTCACATTTCATACGACTTAGGATGCTCGTGAATGCATAATTGTACTGTTGTTCAATAAGCATGCATTTAAACAAAATTCATCAGAATCGGTTAAGAAAATCGGTTATTAAAGAAAATATTTGTGTATATTGGCAAGCCACGTGTTGGCAAGCGCCAACCGCAGACGTTTTTTGCATGCGTGTGTACACATACATACATATATGCATATTCATATGCGTGAGCAATTTTTCGAATTCTAATGACGTTGTTTGTGCATGTGTGTTATATTCTTAGCTCAGATTTTCACAGACACAATTAAAATGTTGATGTAGCTTGGCGGTAGAGGTATTGCCTGGCGGGCTGACAGACGCGAGCTCGAGCCTCGCTATGTCGACGGACTTTTTCCTCTTCTTTTTATTTTTTATATTTTTTTTTTGAACTTAATACACTTATTGTGCAAGTGCAACTTAATTCTAAGACATCGACGATTTGAAATATTCTGGAGCAAAGAAATAGAGACAAATAGGTATTTGGCATGCAGACTCTCAAAAAGCTTTCGCAGATCAACTAATACCAACATTTAAAAGAAATAGTTTCTAATTTTGTGATAATTTTGGGTGAAGTTTCACAAGTACGGCAAAGTAAAATTTGTCTGCAAATATTAAAAGAGAGCGCAACACGCGAGAAAATTAAAACAATTTTTTTTTTTTTTTCACTAAGTGAATGTATGTAACGAGAGCTCGCCGCTGGGTTCACGGTATCTCCTATTCGGCCACCGCCTAGAGCCATCTTACTTGTTTCCAGTTGGGTCTTTTTCCTTTCCTTTTGCCTCTGTTCTTTTCCGTTGCTGTTGCGATCCGACCTTTTAATACTCGTTCACGAATTGAAACGATTGTATTGGGTTCGTGCAATGTCCGTCATGCTGTCCGTCCGTCTGTCGATTTAATCCGTTTATCTCCTTCTGTTTTAAAGCTAGATACGTAAAATGTATACCTCCTCTAAATATCGCAATAAAGATTATTTGGATATGCCCATTGGAGGAGTGTCATTTCGATAAAATCGATGTTTCTCCCTCAGTTTTAAAGCTAGAGAAATCAATCTTTTTCAGGCAGACTACTAATGACCTGACTAATGACCTTTTAGCTATGCCCATTGGGGGCGTGGAAAATCGATAAAAATCGATATATTTCCCACGGTTTTCAAGCTAGCTACATCATTTGTTCACACATATATTCACAGTAAATTTTTTGAATACGCTCACTCGGGGCGTGGAAAATCGATTAAATCCATATATCTTGGGGCAGGTAAGCCGCGAAAATCCATATCACCTACAATTTTATAGCTAGGGTCACCAAATTTAGTTTTCTGATGACCTCCTCTAAGTATAGAGTCCTCAAATTACAAAAATCCAAAATAATAATAATAATTAAGAGCTTGGACGAGTATTGCGGGGTTGGTTACGGCCGACACCAACGTTCCTACTTATTTTTGTTGAAAAAATCTGCGCACTAAAAAGTTGTGGCCTTCTGTACCAATCTGCGAAACTGAATTTCCTTCTGGACTCTCTCCAAATTATCTTCATGCTCCCCTCTGCTCAAAGCTCTGTCCTCACGTTGATCGCGCGCTGCCCAAAATTGCCAACAAAAAATGAGCCTGGCGCCTGTGGCCTAGTTTCACTCAGAGCGGGGAAAGATTGCTGCTGACGTACAGCTTATTGGAGCATGTGTATGTATGGTGTCTACTGGTTCAATCGTCTGTGTCTGTATAGGTGTATTGAGGACACTCGCCAATCGCTGGGCTTTTCAGTGCATGCTCTTCGCTCGCTGCTATAAGCCGTTGCTGCTGCTGCAGAGCTTTTAATGCATGTTGTCGTAACACTGCAATAAGCCGTTGCTGCTGTTCGTAGATTTAAGTGCATGTTCTCTCTGATGATCCATGCGCGTCTTTCTTTGCCGTATGTTGTTGCTGCTGCTGCGGAGCTTTACTTGCATGTTCCCTGCTCGACTCTCTTTGGGGTAGGTCCGTTGTGTTCGTTGAACACTGCTGTAAGCCGTTCCTGCGGCTGCGGAGCTTTCAGTGCAAAACTTATAGTTATTTTCTTATATATGTCATATCTTTCTCCCTTCCAATGCTTTGTCAGTGATGCTCGCCTAGCATTATGAATCAAAGAATTGTTTTTAACTAAAACAAGTAAGAACATTGCAGTCGGGTGCAGCCGACAGCGGATTACTCGTTCACAGTGTAATAACAACTAAAACATGTACCCTAGCACTATGTGTATTAATTATAATGATAATATACAAGTATAAAATACCAAAAAAAAAGTTTGCCTCTGTCTCTCACGTCTCTCACAACTGACACTTAAGCAGCGTGTTAGTCATCATCGACACCAACCACCTAGTTTGACTGTTTCTAACTTCGGCCGTTATAGCGCTAGCGCCGAAAAGTGCATACAGAAACCGCTGCGGTAGGTCCATACGATAAACACAACTTATGTTTATCGAATAGGAATGAGTTTATTTTCCGATCATCACTAGAATAAGTTTCACCAGATTAGCAGAACGACTCACAAATACAATTGACCAATAAATATATTAATATAATCAACCTTAATTGTTGATTGTTTGTATTTACCATTGGTGCATGGCACATAACTTGCCATACATTGGCATCATTGGTGTTATGCACATATCGAGTTTTGGATATTGTGGGCGCGGTAGTCGGCATAGCCAAAAAAGTTTGAATGCGATCTTTAAAGGAGGTCATCAGCAATCTGTCGGTATATCTCTTGCTTTAAAATTAACTGAGATATATAGATTTAATCGGAATTCCACGCCCCAGTGAACGTAGACGGAAATGCATTTAAATGGCATGTTATCGATTTGCAGTCTACCAATGTGCGTAGCACAAAAATATTTACATTTTGTCTCAAGCAGATAACTTCAATTATACAATCCAAGTTTCAAGTCTCTGGCTTCAATGGCGTCGAAAAAATTTTCACTCAACCGCACAGAGGGACGGACGGAAAGCATTACGGACAGCATGACGGACATTGCACAAACACAAAATACGTGTTGCACTTCGTGAACGAGTATAAAAACAGCATCCCAATAAATGTAAGAAGCAAAGATAAAGTCGGTAGTACTCGAATGGCGTTTATTTCATAATCGGGCGACAGGTAGCGGAGGTATCAAAAAACATAAATATTCTTTATCTGCGTATGCTTTACCAGAACAAATTTGGTGGCTCTAAGTCCTTGAGATATGCTAAAAAAAAAAAAACCAAACCATAATTCGAAATTGATCTATGTATATTAATGAAACTGTGCAAGATATCGAAAAAATATTGTAAATTTGTTTTACTTATGGTATAGGATAATTTATAGTCGAAAAGATAAGGTCTCAAGTTTTTGTTTTCGAGATCGTTACGTTCATACAAATGGACTAAATCGACTCAACTTGTCGTACTAATCAAGAATACTGTACACAAATAAAAATTGAGAGCTCTTTACACACACACACAAACGTGCGCAGCAAGCTCCGCAATTTACACATTAGTCCCACTATGGAAAATGAACTTTTAAGCCTTCTGAACTACACACAAACGTGCGCAGCAAGCTCCGCAATTTACACATTAGTCCCACTATGGAAAATGAACTTTTAAGCCTTCTGAACTAAGTGTATGATCGTTATGAAATTTTCAGTGCTTAATAAAAGCTTTCAAATCTATGTACAAACCAAAGCGCAGGTCTGTAGTACTTAATTTGCGTTTTGTTGAGATGGGTGGCAAATGGGGCGAGGAATCCAAAATCCGAAATAATCATAATCTGCGAATACTTTACGAGCACATATTGAACCAAACGCAAAGTTTAGGTCTCTAGCTTTTATAGTTTTGGAGATGGCTGCGTTCATACAGACTGACGGACGGACTGACAGACGGACATGACTAAATCGTCTCAGCTCGTCGTCCTGTTGAAGAATAAGTACACTTTTTGGGGTCGCAGATGTTTCCTTCTGTCTGTTACATATATTTGCACTGTTGAGCTACTAAGCTTTTTTAGCAGCTGTATAAGGTTCAGAAATCTAAGCCCTGCGCAAACAAAACGCAGTCAGATTTTAGCAATTATGCACTCGTATGCATATGTGGCTTCGAATAGATTCAATTGACTTTATGACGAATATGCTGCTGCTGAACCGAACATACTCCCTCCGTTGGAAGCCTGGCTTTCAACAAATTCATTGATTTATTGATGGCCCTCCTGATGACTCCAGATTTTAAGATCCGCTACTCGATGGACACCATCACAGCCAGGGATCATAGAGGCCTCTCTTGCTAGTGGCCAGTGGGAGGCAAGTTGTCATCCTTATTGAGCACAATGTCATTTACGGCTAATGGCTTCGAAGGCATGCTCCACTTAGCCCGTTGTTAAAGAAGTCAGATACTCTTTGGGCCAACGATCCCAGAAGACTTGCTGCAGCTGCATTACCCTCTGCCAGCCATCCAAGAGATTATAATTAAGATGCTTGAGATCGGGCTCGATGACGGCTGTGGGAGGACCACCAAACAACAGATGAACGGGCGTCAACACATCTAAATCTTCAGGATTCTCCACAGACAAGAATGAGGCGGTCTTTGCGCCATATGTTACAGTATCCAACTTATAGATTTGTAACTCTTTGCCAGGTGCATACCGCCACAATATATATTGGAGGTAATTAGCAGGATACTTAACTCGAATGCAGCGATACATTTTACAAATATCTCCTGTCAGTGCAACTAGATGTGTGCGGAATCGAGTAAGTATATGTATCAATTTTGGTTGTATTTCTGGTCCCACCATCAAAACATCATTTAGCGAATACCCTGAATAAGTTGCAGCCGATCCATCAAACACATATCGATGATTTGTTGTGGTGCTGTCCTCCTTTAACACACAATGAGGCGGGAGAAAGTATTTGCAAAGACTAGCCGACTCAGAGTTAATACGAGATATATGATTTAAATCAAGGTACTCCTTGAAAAACGCAGAATATTGCTCCTTAAGATGCGATTGCCGCAACAATTTGCGTTCAAGACTGAGAAATCGCCGAAATGCTTGAGTGTAAGATTCCCATAACAGAACCACGTTGAGCTTCAAAGGCAATCGAATCGCATATTCGACAGAAGAGAGACGAGAACAGTTGGTGGCGAAATGCTCTTCGCACTGAACTTGCTCTTTACTAGCCTTGACTAAAGATTCATCACAGCTATCAATTGACTAAAATCGACGAACCAACTCGTCAAGATTGACGTCCGTGTGAATAGCGTCATCTTCAGACGCGCTGCGAGCTGCTAAAAGTGCTACATTACTTTGCCTTTGAGCCCCACTGGATACAACCCAATCAAGTCGAATCTTCTGTAGAAGTGCCAATCCTGGCAAGAGCTTGATTTGACTAACAGACAGAAGCTTATAGAATAAATCCGCCCAATGAGAAGATCCACACGCTAAGGTTTGTAGAACGCAGGCTCTGCTAATTTAATGTTGGAGGGAGTATTCCAATCTGCGGTATTAACAGCAAAGCTAGGCTATCGGTAATAGTTGTGTTTCCAAGACCTGAGACAGTAGCTGAAGTTCGAGTGTTCTTCAGTTGCAGCATTTGAACAAAATGAGACGTCACAAGATACAGTTGACTGACTGAATCCAGTAAAGCTCTACATGGAAATATTGTGCCATACGGATTTTTTATCATAACGATTGCGGTAGCTATTCAAGGGCATTGCTACAGATGCAGAATTTTGAGGTGCTGTCGGACCAGTTATTGAGTTTGGAACTGTTGACTGCGATGCATCAAAGTGCAGCAGAGAGTGATGCTTTGTGCCGCAAATACGGCAATGGCCTCCATTGCGTGTACGAGTTTGATGTTCCTTTTTAAGGCAATTATAGCAAAGAGCAAGTTTCTTTACTTCTTTGTGGCGAATGGAAGGCGAAAAATTTCCAAACCTACAGCATGAATAGGGTTAGATTTTGCAGCAACAAAATCCTTTCTACTGGGACTAGTATTAAAATTAGTTTTTTCGACCTGAGAGTTGTGATAAGCCATAGTGTGTTGAACATTTTCCAATTTTTGACACCGCTTATCTAAAAACACATTATCAGATGGTTTTTGATCCACCGATGTACTCTAATACCCGCCTGGTCTGACTTGCAGTATCCAACTTCTGCAGCAGCATATGAACAATCATGCAGCCTGCGATTTCCATATTGCTCTGCAATGCTCGCATATGACAGTTGACCTTGTCCGAGAATTCACGAAGTTTCGTAGCAGACGTTGAATCCAATCTTTTTAGTTCTCTTTGATGTGTGCCTAGAAAACCAGACGTTTATTATTAAAGCGTTTACTTAAAACATCCAGAGCTACACGATAATTATCACTGGAAATTTCCAACGTTCAAACCGAATCCTATGTCGAGCCAGATAAATAGGAACGTAAATGCTGCAGTTGTTCAATTTCGCTTAAATCTGGATCCTTGTTGATGACCGAGTTGAACATGGAGAAGAAGTTGACGTAATCCGCGTATCCGCCAGAAAATGCGGGTAATTTGAGATCAGACGAAGTCAATGTGGCCAATCATTTGCACTAGCTTGCAAAGCTTGCTCCAAGTTATTATCATGACACACAGTTGACGAGGGCAGCATCTGCGACTTTCGATATTCAATTTGCACCCTCAATCGAGAATTCATTGTGAGCCCTAGAACATCAAAATCATCCTGTAACTGGTTGCCAATCTCAGATTAATCTAGTTCCTTCAAGCCATTGTGGGCTAGATTAAACGATTTTTCCGTTTGCTCAAGTAACTCCAAACGAAACATAAGCTTAGTTGGGCCAAATGTTCTGATCCTTTCTTCATTTAAAGAAGCATTAAGTCTTCGCGCACTTGTGTATATTGATTCGGCTTTACGTTTAAAATAATGCACCTTATCAGTTAGTACACTATTTTCAACCGCCAATGTACTTTCGTTGGCACTGAGCATGATTTAATGTCAAATGCACAAATTACGCTTTCATTTCAACAAGCTTGAGCCGCAATCAACGAATGCAGGAAGAAAAAAGCGGCCGAACAATAGCTTTTTGCCGGAAGTCCGGTGCTTATGTATATGCCTCTGTTCGTAACGCTGCACAAAGGTCAAGCACCCTCTCTCGAACAGCGCGACGATTGAAGAGAATGAGAGGTCAAGCAATAACACCTGCAGTTGGCAACGAACGAACGGCACTCATATATTCGCGAACTATGATTTAATTGTTGCATATAATATAGTGATATGCACTTCGTGAACTAAATAATACAAACGCTTAATATTGTCAGTATCTCGCCGGGGCCTCCAAATGTTGAGCTACTACAAGCCTACACACTGCTTGCAGACCGAAAAACAGCAGCGATAGAGAGAGCGTTGCCGAAGCCGAGTTTACACCTTACATTTTTTATTTACATAGCCATATAATAAGCAACTTCAGATAAGAATATTTCGTTAGGTTAATTTATGTATCTTAGAAATTAAATAATTGACTTTATGACGAATATGCTGCTGCTGAACCGAACATGCACAAAACCGTTATACCATTTTTACCCCATTTCTGGGTATAACAACAATACATATATATTTAACAAGGTTAATGCAAAAGCATGATTGATGGTATACGTACGGAATATACAGGTTGTGAATAGATCCGAGAATGAAAATAAACTTGCTTTCTTGCTAACTTAAAGCGGTTTGGCGTTGGAGTTAAAATGTTCTTAATTATACTCGTTCACGAAGTAAAACTAGTATATTGGTTTTGTGCAATGTCCGTCATGCTATCCGTTCGTTTGTCCGTATGAACGCCGTTTTTTCCCCGCTATTGCAGCTAGAGGCTTGAAATTGGTTAGATAAAGGGTTTGGGGATGCGCCCACTGCGGGCGTGGCAAATCGATAAAATCTATATATCTCCCTCACATTTTGAGCTAGATGCATAAAATGTAAACTGACATAAAATGTAAACTGACATAAAATGTAAACTGCAACATTGCAGGTGCCATCTATTGAATAATTGGGTAATTATTATAACCTGAATTGAAAATGGGTAAAAAGGGAATAATGGTTTTGTACAAATGTATGTAACAGGCAGATGGAGCCATCTCCGACCCCATAAGGTATATATATTCTTGATCAGCATTACTAGCCGAGTCGATTAAGTCCTTTCCGTCTGTCTGACCGTCCGTCTGTCCGTCAGTCCGTCCGTCCATCTGACTGTATAAATGCGTCGATTTCAGAGACTACAAGGGCTAGAGAGCTGAGCTTGAACTTTCAGATTTGCATATACCCTACGCAGATTGAGTTTATTTCATATGATCGATAACTTGTCCCGTTTTCTTACAATCAGCGTTTATCGGCTTTTTGATCTGGTTTTTTGAGCATATCTCAGAAAGTATAAGAGCCAGAGCCACCAAATTTGGTTCAGGCTATATAAATATAAATTCAATAAATATACTATAGAACAATAAGAATGCATCAAAACAAATTTCATCCAAATCAGTTAAAAAACACAGAAGTATTTAAAGAAAATGTAGTTGTATATTGGCAAACCACGTGCTGGCAAGCGCCAAACGCAGATGTTTTCTGCATGCGTGTGCACCCATATTGGTCCAGTGTAACCTAATGCTGGGACATCGGAGATTTGAAATATTCTAGAGCAACAAATAGGGGAAAATTGGTATTTGGCATGCACACTCTCAAAAAGCTTTCGCAGATCAACTGCAACCAACATTTGAAAGATATAGTTTCCTATTTTGTGAAAATTTTGCGAGAAATTTCACAACTTCGGCATACTAAATTTTGCCTGCAATTATTAATTATTATTATTTTTTTTATTTCATTGTACTAAGTGCGGTGTCGTGTGTATGAATGCGGAGGGGTTTAATTAAATGCATGTAACAAAAGCTCGCCGCAGGGTTCAGGGTATCTCCTAGTCGGGCACTCCCGACTAGAGCCATCTTACTTGTTTTTGTTTGGTTTTGACTGCGTACAAACCCAGACTGCCACACTATTTCGAAATTTTAGAGTTTGTATTCAGCTGTTTACTGATTGCGTTGTGCACTTTTCAGCGCGCCAGCGGCCGAATTTAGAACCAGCCTACACAAACCTTCTTTGTTATACTCGTTGATTATTAATTGGAATTTTATGCTGATTTTTATTGGATAGGCTAGGTTAATAGATAACTGAAAGTGAATTTTGTCGAAACGAAATGATTGTTGTCGATTATGTATAACACGCTGTTTAGGTAGCAATTGTGATCGCGTAGACCCAAACTTTTTGTTTTTGGTATTTTATACTTATATATTATTAATATAATCCGTCCCTCGCTGATCGCTGGTGGACGTATGTTGTTCGTTCGTTCATAAGTGAACGGGTAGTTAACGACGGACACAATGTCTGGTGGACTGTGATATCGAATAAATCTGTAAAAAGATGTGATTGAATAGGTCTGAGTAGGGGTTTGTTGTATTGAATGCTAGATGTAATTAATCATCAGTTTATTTGTTGTTCCAGTTTAGCTGTCTACCGCAATGTTATGAGAGTGGGTGGCCCGGGTGTCGGCAAAGACAACCCGCGATGCATCCGCTAGTACAACAAAGCTGTTGGATGGGGGGCTGGCGCAAAACGCAGCAAAGTGAGCTCGTGCATCGTGAGGCTTCTTAATTGTCGGTCATCACTGAGAGTAATGACAAGTCACAGCAATGATGTTTGTCCATTAGATTATCAGTAAGGAGACTGTCAAGGTGGAGCGCAGAAACTGGAGCGGTTCCTGATCCCAGCCAGCTGCCTCCTTCCCCCTTTGATGAATTTGCTGTTGAAAATTTTTTATCTTTGGTGTTTATATTATTGTTTCTGTTGGGTTTGTTGTATTTGTTTTTATACCCTGAACCCATTGAAAATGGGTAAAATGGGTGTAATGGTTTTGTGCAAATGTCTGTAACAGACAGAAGGAGGCAACTCTGACCCCATAAAGTATGTATATTTTTGATCAGGATCAACAGCCGAGTCGAGCTATGCCCTTCTGTCTGTCCGTCCGTCCGTTTGTCCGTCTTTATGAACGAGTCGATCTCGGAAACTATCAGAGCTAGAGACTTCAACTTCTTCAATCTAGAGACTCAAAATTTGGTTCGAATGAATATCACTGCGGACGGTAGTGTGCGCAAGGGGCGAAGCACAACGTAGTGTGCAAGAGCGGCTAAATACGCGAACTTTTGAAGTTTTGCTACGATAGTCCGTACGTACACACGTACACAAAATATGTGATAGCTGCTCTGGTTCATGAAATATACAGCTGTAAATGACGAAAATATTTACGTTTTTGGAACTGAAGGAGCCATTGGGGGCTTTCAGAAATTCATTCAGGCACCTACAATTTTGTGTTTCGACGCTTCGAATGGTCCTGACTCATTTAAATCCGAGAAATCGTTCAGTTGTTATTAGGAAAATAAATTTGTTGTGTGTTTCCGAAAAGTTAATGTTAATTTCGGTACACATTTTCGGGTATGATAGCGTTGAGATGGCTCTATGGAACTTTGTTGGTTAAAGTGGGTAAAATCTGATAAAATAACCATACCACAGTTTAAAAACAATAGAATATATAGGTATGGTCAATATTTTGTTTGAAATGTATTTTTGAGCTTTTAGGCCTGAACGCTTTTAGGTTTTCAATTGCATATTTTGATAATTTCAAAGAAAACGGCGCCTAAGATTTCAATAAGTGTTTTATATGTTGTAGGCATTGAGTTTCCGCAACTTTTGGTATGCCACATATCTGGGATAATTCGATTTTGCAAAATATTTCCTCTTTAGTTCACATATCCTAAACTCTTAAGTTAGACATTAAAACGTTTGCGTTGGAAAATTAGCCAGTTTTGACAGACAGTTTTTTTTTGTATGTGTTTTTTGGCAATGCGGGCAATAATTATTTTAAGTCAATTGTGATGTTTTTTTTGTGCATAACGGTATTTACGGAATGCGTCAAATAATTTTGATTCGATTTAAAAAAATTTAGATCAGTTGAGGAAACGGATTTAGATTTCGTCAAACATCTATTCTGTTTGAAATTGGCGCGGACAGCTGAATTTGATTTGAGGTTGTGCTGCAACACGTAAACAAACATTGCAATGGTTTATTTTACTAATACATATGGTAATTTTATTTGGAAAATGTCAAAAGAAAGTAAAAAATTTTCGTTGCTGTATGTTTTACAATATATATTAAATATGTCAAATCAGCCGCGACTGTGATTTCGCTTTGAATATCTGTGTTCCATGAAACTTTCTGATAGCGGATGTATGGAACAGCTGATTGTGTATGTTTTTAGCAAAAGATGAAATCAAATAAAAAATGTAATCAAAATCGGTTGGAAGAAATTTAAATTATAAATTCTTATAGCACGTTTAGCACGCGCCTTCACATATCAATCTTTAATTCAGAATGGCGTCTTCTCAAATAAAATGCTTATCGATATAAAATGTGAATGTCGATTCTTATCTTTATTTTCTTATACTTGTTATAAGTTCCATCCTCAAAATATTTTAACGATAGTTTTCGGAGAAATGTATGGAAGAAGCGGATGTCAGGCAGTGTTTAGCTAAGCTAAGGGGTCGGGACTATGTTCTCTGGTTTTTTATCAGCCAAGTAATATGGGATCGACTCTTGATCATGGTAATGGGGTATATTAATCCATATATCAAAACTAAACACCTTTTTCCCAAGTAAAATTTTCAAACGTAATCCATAAAATTTCTGATATCAAACAAAAACACATCTACACGAGGTAATAATCTGGGGGCGAAAGCACATTCTAATCCCAGAATTTCTGATATTCAAATTTGTGACGAAGGACATTCAATTTAATATATGATCAATTCCAAATTATAAAAAAATAGTAGGGCCTTCGACACTTGGCCTAAAAAGCTCCAGCTGCTGTATACCCAAAAATACCATTTTGCAAAATGGGCATTTGCTGAATGCCCAACTGTTTTTGTAAAATTTGGAATTGATTAAATATATAATAGAATATCCTTCGTCACAAAATTTTATATCAATAAAGTTGGGGTTGGAATGTGCTTTCGCCCCTAGATTGTACCTCGTGTAAAGGTGTTTTTGTGTGATTTATGTATACTATAGCACTTGAGGAATCTATTGTATTAGGATTCATCAAAATCGGTTAAGAAACACAGACGTGTTTAAAGAAAACGTGTGGTAAAATTTGAGAAATTTGATAGTGCTGCAATAAGAGCTAGGGATTAAAATTTGGTTTTGTAGGTTCGTGTAAAACATACGGAGATCAAGGCTATTTCAAATTATCGTTTTCTTATTATTGATATTTATCGGGCTTTTTATTAGATTCTTTGAGCATATCTCAAAACTATAAGAGCTAGACCCAAAAATTTGGTTGAATATGTTCTCGTAAATGAATAGCAGATTATGAATATTTCGGATTTTGGATACCTCCCCCAATTTCCGCTATTAATAAAAAAAACATTTGTAATTGCATTTCCAGACACAATTCTTACGACTTCGGGTGCTCGTTAATATATAAATGTACTACAGTACAGTAAGAATGCATTAAAACATCATCCAAATCAGTTATAAAACACAGATGTTATTAATGAAAATGTATTTGTACATTGGCAAACCACGTGGTGGCAAGCGCCAAGCACAGACGTTTTCTGCATGCGTGTGCACACATACATACATACATAGGTATATGCACATTCATATGCGCTAGCTCTTTTTCGAATTCTAATGCGATTGTTTGTGCATGTGTGCTATATTCTTAGGTCAGATTTTGACAGACAGAATTAAAATGTTGATGTAGCTCGGCGGTTGCCTGGCGGGATGTCAGACGCGAGTTTAAGCCTCGCTGAGTCAACGGAGTTTTTTCCTCTACTTTTTATTTTATTTTTAATTTAACACACTTTTTTGAAATATTCTGGTGCAACAAAATGGGGGAAAATTGATATTTGCCGTGCACACTCTCAAAAAGCTTTCGCAGATTAAGTGCAACCATCATTTGAAATATATAGATTCATATTTTGTGAAAATTTTGCAAGAAATTTCACAACTACGGCATATTTAATTTTGTCTGGAAATATTAGCGAGCGCGCAGTGCGAGAATTAATTTTCATTATTTATTTGTATTATTTTTTACTAAGTAAAATAAGTATGAATGCAGAGGGGCTTAATTAATTGTATGTAACGACAGCTCGCCGCTGGATTCAGGGTATCTCCTAGTCGGGCACTCCCAACTAGAGCCATCTTACTTGCAATTATTTATTTTTATATTATTTTACTAAGTGCGGCTGTGGTGTCGTGTGTATGAATGAAGAGGGCTTTAATTAAAGGTATGAAACGTCAAGCCGCCGCTGGGTTCAGAGTATCTCTTAGTCGAAAACTCCCGACTAGACCCATTTAACTTATTTTTTGCTATGTTGGATAAGTTACGTTATTTATTTATATATTTATACATATTTGTAGAGTAGGGATAATTATTAGGTCATCTAAGAGCAATATTTATAATGGCGAGGCTTTGTGGGAATGTCACATACAGGGAATAGCCAATATTATCAAACGCCGACGTGATAGAGATAGAAGAAGCTGGGGTGATGTCCAGTAACGATGGGTTGGCACAGGATCACTCGCACAGGATCACTCGTTGCATAGAGAGGAGCAGTCGAGCTCAATAAGGCGGGTGTTGCAAGAGGAGATACGCAAGAGGTTTATGGAGATGATGCGTTTTCTCAATAAAATGCTCACGCCCCATAGGCAGCCACCATCCATAGGCAGCCACTACCACCCCGAGCGGGCACTTCAAAAAGCGATCTCAAAAGAGAGAACTTCAAGCGCAATAGAGGGGACACGCGTGTCACCAAAACCTTTCTTGATTCGATCTCGTCCGATCTCGACCGATCTCGACATCTAGGCAGATAGTGCAGTGTAGGCCAGAAAACAGGCGAGCAGTTAAGTACCCGTGAGCCGTGTCCTCATACGCCAAACTTTAGATATAGACCATGATGGGGCCAAGTCACGTTTGATGGAGATGGCAACAAAATTGCTGTGGAAAATTTTGTGTTCAGAACTGAATTCCCGCAGTCTCAATGCCGATGCTCCTAGAAAGAGGTGCTAAAGGGATTTCACCACTTCGTTACACGACATGCACGCGAATTCGGGATCATCGCATAGACAACTGGATGCCGTTTATAGATGACTTGGTGGCACAATTCCGAGGCTCGGCTTTTGCGTTCGAGCGCATTAGATAGCTGCAGGAAAGAATGCAGAAGCCGAACGATAGTGTAGAAGAAGTCTTTCATTCCATGCGGAAGCTCGCATCGTGGTTAGATACACTGGAAAGGGAGATGATACACATTGTCAAAAAGGCACTCATAGATGAGATCGGTTGCTTAGTCTAATGTTTACGGGTGTACTCTTTGGATCAGTTGCGAGACGAATGTGTAGACATAGAGGCAACCATGAAGAGGAAGACCCTATCATCTTGCCGGAGAGCTTCAAAATTCACCAGTTATCAGCGAGGGGCAGGAATTAGCGCAATCACGCAGGAACATCCTCGCTATAAGATGGAACCCGCGCTCGTAGAGAATGCCCAGCTGATTCGCCGTGCTCATCAGAAGCTGAGCTGCTGGAACTTCAGGCAACCGGATCATCACTTCAGGGATTGTATGGCGATGGAAAGGCGCATCTTCTGCTGCAGGTTTGGAAAGCCAGACACACATACTGCGACCTGCCCGAATTGCGCAGGAAGCGCGAAGAGGAGCCCGATCCGATAAGAATAATTTAGATAAAAATAGTGTGCATGCTAGGATAAGAAATTTACCATACGAAGAACGGCTGATAAATTATGTAGAAACCAGAAATAGATTTTTTGCGGACTTCCAGATTAATGGTATGCGGCCACTGTCACTAAAGGTGAGAAAGGCAAGATCACGTTTTAGGCAAAAGCGATCTTTGAAGAAACAGGCGATCGAAGCAGTGCAGCGGTGTAGCAAAAATGATCCTCGAGTATTTACAAATATTTCAATTTTGGGTGAGTCTATATCTGTCTCGATGCCCGCAAACTTAAAAAGTTGACCATTAAAGATACCAATCCATTACCTACCATCAAGGGGATTTTGTCACGTCTCGATCAAACGATCTACATATCTAGCGACGATCTAAAGTTTACAATTTGGAAAATCGAGTTGGAGGGGCCAAGCCTATACAGTCTTCACTATGCCTGGCCGGCCGCTGCATCAACTCCGGATGATGCCCTTCGATCTATGCTACGCCGTCCAGTGCTTTTTTATTAGTTGACCGAGTTATTTCAGCGGAAATGCGATTCAATGTATGCGTATCTCGACGATTTGCTGATCATGGCAGATCATTTTCAAACCCACGTTAGAGTTCTGGGCCAAGTTGCGGAGCGTCTGCGAAAAGCACATTAATCAATAGGATTGGGTAAATCCCATTTTTGGTGCCAAAATATAAAGTATTTGGGCTTGTACTAGGGAAAGTAGCGATCCCGAAGCTTTCTAGGAACGGCAGGCTGGTATCGGCGCTTTATAAAAAACTTTGCCGATCTAGCTGTTTTGCTTATAGGCGCCCTTAAAAAGTCTGCTAATGGCAATTAGCAATTAGCAAGGCGAACCATTGGAGAGCTAAAAGCTGAAGTTACCTCGGCTCCAGTGTTGGTGCATGCAGATTTTTACATACAGTGCGACGCATCCCATTATGGACTAATTACTGTCCTGTTCCAGCGCGATGACGCACAAAAAGAAAGGCCCATTATGTTCTTCTCTGCCAAATTAAATTGCCACCAAAAACATAGCTCACTGACGGAAAAACAGTGTTTGGCCGCGCTTATGACGATTTTATAATTCCGTCCTTATGTGGAGCATATGCCGTTTACGGTCATCACGGACCAGGCCGGCATCAAGTTCCGGAGTTCCGGAGATCATCCATTCGGACAACGGAGTCCAATTTAAATCCAAAACATTCCAGTTGCATTTGGAGTCACTCTGATGACGACAGCGGTTCATTCCCCGCAATTCGCCGCTATTCATTCCGCTCAACGCGATTCGCAAGTACCTAGGGGACGACCACCGGGACTGGGATCTACACTTGCCAGAGATCGAAGCTCCGTGCACGAGGCGACAGGCGTACCCCCGTTCTTCGCGGTCTTTGGGCAGAGAATGTATGATATGTCGTGCTACAAATTGGCAAAACCCTTGCGATCCATACGCAACCACGAAATGTCATTGTTGGATGCCCAAGACAAGCGACAATTCATCCAGGAGAGCATCCAGGCTAAGCTGCATCAATCATCAAAATCGTCCGATGCCGAGTCGTCAAGACAAAATTTAGTTTAAAATGTGCTCGTAAAGGACACGCATACCTGGATACGTCCCCCCATTCGCCCCTCATATCGAAAAAACGCAAATCAATTACTACAGACTTGCGCTTTGGTTTGCACATAGATCTTTCTTATTAAGCACTGGAAATTTCATAACGATCATAGTTTTAGTTTAGAAGTTATTCAAGAATTCATTTTCCATAGTGGGGCCAAGCGCAACCGATGTGTAAAGTGCGCAGCTTGTTGCGTGCTTTTGGGTATGTGTGTGTGTGTGTGACTTTGTGAAGGTGTGTATGAATGGCAAGAGGTTTAAATGTATGGAACAGCTCACCGCTGGGTTCAGGGTATCTCTTAGTCGGGCACTCCCGACTAGAGCCATCTTACTTGTTTTGCAACTTTGCTAAGGCCTGATATCTTACATTTTGATATCTTATCAAACAAATTCAGACTATTTATAGCCGTCAGCTAACTGGTGTGCAAGGTTACTATCGTGTAATTATTACTTGAATAATACGCGCCGTATCTGCAAACACTGTTAGAAGTGCGACTATACTCTCCTCGTGTGGGCGGCTGGAAACAGATCCTTGGTATGGTCATGTCTCTGCCAAGGATGCTGACTGATGGTAGTCGGGCAAAGAGAAGACAACTCTTCAGAAAATAGCCCCAATCCAAGGTGGAACAGCATGCCGAAGGAGTCATGACCGAGGGGGTGCTCTGCCGTTAGTATGCGGACTCTGGGTACTTGTCGCACTCCAGCTTTATTTTTCGACCTCCCGAATTCGTGGGATTCAAAATGAACCAAAATATTAAATTTAATAATGAGTCTGATGCGGCGCAAATAGCATCACCTCAGGCTTCAACCTGCACGGTTGAGCTTTTTTCTGGCACCGCAGCTATAGGGCTGCCGGTCTCCACTCTCCCAAGCGGTGATGTTGGTCACCAAGGGGAGGAGACGGAAAATCCAAGGAAAATCCTTGAATAAAGAGTTAGAGTGTGTCGCTTTGTTTTCGAGAAAAAGTTTGTCCCGGCAGGGTCCGATAGAGGCATTGGTCTGTGAATCGGACTCTATCGTCACACTCACTGATCTCGACGACGCATTCAGCGAGATCTCTCAGAAATCCGGTCTGACGGATGCAGGCACACAGGTAGCACGTCTACATTTAGACCCTTAGATCGCCTTTATCAAAATGACAAACCGCGAAAAGAAGCTGTTCAAGACAGCTATCGCCGCAGCTGCCCTAAAAGCTGCGAAGGTGCCCCCTGTTGACGAAAAGGTCAAAAGGGGTCGCTTAGACGAAAAGTCTCCGGAGCTCGGTTTGTCAAAGAAACCGAAACATAGGGGAGCGTTCTGCGGCCTGATCCCGACCGCAAGCAAACCGGGGCTGCAGTAGCAGCCACTGACAGCTAGCAAGGCGCAAAGAACAATGAGGTACAATGCGTCCAAGCTACCGAAGGGTTGCCTTGTTCAACATTCCGCGAAGGAGGTATGAGCACAATCAAGGTGCTTCAGGCGAACCTGCACCACACTAGAGGAGCGTCGGCCACCATGTGCAGGATTTTCGCCGAGCAAAACATCAACCTGGCCCTCCTTCAAGATCCATGGTTGATTGGTGGCCAGATCCGAGGATTAGATTGATTGCGGCACTTGAAAGTTGTTATATGACCGATTGGGTAGAGCTCCTCGCGCAGCTAACCTGTTGGATAAAAGCACTTCCCTCTTACAAACTTTATCTCCAGGGACCTAGTTTGGTCATTGAGGTGGCAACGGCAGAAGGAGCGAAGGAAATTGTAGTGGCGTCTGCATATTTCCCTGGCGACACCGACTACGCACCGCCGATGGAGGTTCAGCGGCTCGTCGACTTCTGCCGAAAGACGAACAAGCAGCTAGTCATTGGCTGTGACGCCAACGCCCATCAGACTATCTGGGGTAGTAGTGAGTTAAAAATTGGCGGGTTACCGATGAGGCCACTCTTTCGATCAGCAGATTTGATCTCCAATGCGAAGCGGAACTCCTTTCCAATTCTTTTAACCCAAAAGAAAACAAATTGGGACTTGTACACAGCCTTAGTGGCTTCGAAAGTTGATCAACTTGCTGCCAGCTTTTACTCGACGAGGTAGATAGATTTGGCATCAAGACAACTTCAAGATGTGCTTTTAACGGCCCTAAGACCCCATCAGGCGAAACGTGAGGTTCCCTGGTGGAGCGAAGGCCTGGCAAATCAAAGGAAGGAGGTTAGACGGCTCTTTAGCAGGGCCAAGTCAAATAGAGACTCATGGGACACAAACAGATACGCGCTCACTGAGTATAATAAGAACATTAGACGAGGATTACACAGAGGATCGACGGGAAACGCTAGAGCTACTGCTTCAGGTGCATTTCCCTGGTTCTGTTATAAGCCCGGAAAATCCATGTAATGATCGGGATATTGATACTGTCTGGTGTTATCTTCGACGTTGACAAGATCAGGTGGGCCATTAAATTATTCGCTCCCTTCAAAACCCCGCGGGGCGACTAGATTTTCCCGGCTCTGCTGCAACACAGCCTAGAAGATATACTTAATCCACTAATTGGACTACTTAGGGCGAGCTTCACTTGGGGGTATATTCCGCTATCTTGGACTTGGTAAACGTGGTTTTTATTCCCAAGCAAGGGAACCGTCCCTTGGATCAACGTTAGCCGTATAGACCAATTAGCCTTTCATCCTTTCTGATTAGGACCGCAGAACTCCTGTTGGATTTGCATATCCGGTGCAAATTGCAAGATACCAATCCCCTGCACCATACACAATTCGCCTACATCAAAGGCAGATCGACAGAGGTCGCTCAATCAGATAGTCGGTAAGATTGAAAATGCTTTCGAGGCGAAGTAAATTGCTTTGTGCTCATTCCTAGACGTCGAAGGGGCCTTCGATAACACTGGCTATCAGTCAATAACCAGGGCGTTAGCATCTAGGTGGGTTGACCCCTTCTCTATTACCTGGATAGAGAGAATGCTTATGCACAGTGACATTAGATCTTCACTGGACGCCACCACTGTTCGCATCCGAGCGGTCAAAGGGTGTCCACAGGGCGGGGTTCTGTCTCCACTTCGTTGGTCCCTAGTGATAGTGATGAACTACTTACTGGTGCAACTATCGGAGCTAGGCATCGATACCAAGGGTATGCAGATGATTTGGCAATAATAGTCTCCGGAAAGTTCGGCTTAACCATCACCGAATTGATGCAAACGGCACTCAACACGGTCCTAAGATAGTGGGCCTCAATATCAACCCACAGAAGGCGATTATCGTTCCCGTCACGAAACGGTACATCATCGATGTCGGTCAGCTCTACACCGGACACCCGTCGAGCTCTCCAGTGAGGTCAAAATTCTTGGTGTTAATCTGGATAAGAGACTTAACTGGAACTCGCACTTAGACAAAACGTTGACCAAAGGTACTCATGCCATGTGGCCATGACGTCGGCTCTTCGCTTAACAACTGAAAGGTTATTGTAAAACGGTGTGGGTTATCGGTCATTTGAAATAAACTTGATCTGAGCGTGCCATGGACAAGTCTATATCCGAAAAGTTGAAGCTCTACAGTTTCCGAGATCAACGCGTTCATACAGACGGACGGACATGGGTAGATCGACTCGGCTGTTGATCTTGATCAAGAAGATCAATAAGTTTATAGCGTCGGAGATGCCTCCATCTACCTGTTACATACATTTGCACAAAAGCATTATACCCTTTTTACTCATTTCCATTTTTTGGTCCCAAATAGCGAGATTATATATACATTATGGAAAAAATTAAATTTTAGTAACTTATAAACTTTATTGTATAAAATAACAATATTATATTATCTAATTAAACTTAGTTGTTATTTTACGTTGTTAAATCAATGGAAATTATTCTGCCAGAGGAATTAAAGGGCTAAACAACTGAAAGATTGTCAAAAGCAATGGTGTCAGTTTGATTAATGTCGGGCTTCTCTGAATTTGTTGAACACCAGTCAGAAACGGTTACTAACGTCTGTGACACATTACAATTTTCTTGATTATATGATTGTGAAAACGTATTTGACTGACTAAGCGCTTTTTCTGTACTGTTTGCTTTGTATACCTGACTATATGTATTAAGCACTGAGCTAGTTTTGTAATTGGAAAAAATGTAAACAGATTGTTTTAGTGGTTTCAGAGAGTTATCATCTATAGTTAGCGAATATCCAGGTAGTGAAGCCCATTCACTTGCTCCTATATTATTTTGTCTAGAAGCGACTTCGTTATTATGTGATAAAGACATTAGCCTTCTGAGTCTTTGAGCCTTCTGAGGATTCAACTCACAAATGGGTTGCTAGCAGCAGACATAGGTCATACTAGTCTAGTAAAAACTATTCCTGGCTTAGGGATCTGCGACCAAACGGATCTTAAGAGCACGGAACTTTTCTTCTGGGCAAAATTTAGGACTCTTATTCCAGTCCGTAGGGAATGGGATGATGGCAAGCCTTGCAATGATCGCATGAGCCTGCAGTGGTTCTCAGACGGATCAAAAACTTATCAAGGAGTTGGTGCGGGGATCACGGGACCCAACACCAAAATCTCGATTGCAATGGGTACCTGGCGCAGTGTTTTTTAATCTGAGATCTACGCCATTAAGTCCTGCTCCAGACATATCTTTGACAAGGGGATAAGGGGAGCCACCATAAATATTTTTTCAGATAGCCAAGCCATCCAGCCATTCAAGCTCTTTCCTCATGGAGGATTACCTGGAGACTGGTTGCGGATTGCTCGAATTGTCTCCAGCACCTCTAGCATCGAAACCAGGTCACACTCTGTTGGGTCCCGGGGCGTTCCGGAATTTCCGGCAACGAAGTTGCGGACGGGCTAGCTAGGTTCCGCAACCCCTCTTCTTGGAACTGAACCCTTTTGTGGGTAAAGCTGGGCCTCTGCCAACGAGTATATAGAGGAATGGTCAAAGAAGGAGAGGGGAATCTGCTGATCAACAAGACCTGGGTTACGACAAGCTTAGGAGCTGGTCAGCCCACATATAGGTAGAAAGATCAAAAATCTTTCAAGGGATCGACAAGGGATCTGCTCTCTCTAAGGGATGCAGAGCTTCTCTTGTTCCCATAAGGAGCCCCTTGGCACAAAATAACGCAATTTGGTCGCTGTGTCACTAAAATCTCTGTTGTGAGATTCCCTTACAAATAATAATAATAATATAGAAAAGATCGCACACCTCGTCGTGGTGGTGTTGTGGTTATTGCAGTTGACGTAGATTTTTCTTCGGAGGTTCTAAAAACAGGATTGATATCGAATTTGTTGCTGTCAAATTGTACACTCATGGTGTTTGCATTTTCATTACTGGTTCGTATATTCCTCCTTCTTCAGATAATTCTGTCTATTCTTTGCATTTCTCTGCTGTACATTCTGTCTCCTCTATGCTTTCCGATCGTGATTTTCTTGTTATTCTGGGGGATTTCTATATTGCCGAAACTAGTTGGATTTCTAGTCCCGACTCTAGTGTTTTGACTTCCACGACCCAAAATGATGTTCTTGACAATTTATTTGGGATGTCATTGTGTGAAATCATTGTGTGAAATCAATGGTATCCCAAATTCTGTACATAAAATGCCTAATCTTATTTTTGTTTTTGATCATTCCTTCTTATCTGTTTCCCGTATCATGTCCTGAAGATCCTTATCACCCCACTTTAGAGGTGTTGATTGATTTACCTGCCCGGGTGCTAAGCACAGGCAGAGCGAGCTCGTCAATTTCGGAAAACCGACTTTGCTAAACTAACTCAGCTCTTATCCCAGACTACCTGGTCTCGGCTTTACAAGGCTTTGTCTCTAAGCCTGTTAATTTCACTTCCGGAGTACCACAAGGAAGTCAATTTGGTCCGATGTTATTCATATTTTTCATTAATGACCTCCCCTCTGTGATAATTTACTCTCGGGTGCTGATGTATACCGATGACGTAAAACTTTGCCTGACGTCTTCTAATTTTCTATCTGGTCAAAGGTTGCAATCTGATCTTGACAGTTTTCAAACCTGGTGTCAAGTAAATTTATTAAATCTTAATTGCAGTAAATGTAAATTAATGTCTTTTTATAGGCAAATGCCCTTCTTGAACAATTATTTTATTAATAGTTAGCTACTTGATCTTATTGAATCGGTTGATGATTTGGGTATCATTTTAGATCACAATCTTAAGTTTGACCAGCATATTTCTTCTGCTGCTAATCGAGCCTTTGGTAATCTGGGTTTCATTAAGCGCTGGTCGAAAGAATTTGACGATCCCTACGTTACTAGAACTCTTTATACTTCAGTTGTCCGTCCAATTCTTGAGTATGGATCTTTTATTTGGTGTCCCCAATGCAAGGTTCATCAGGATTTAATTGAATCCGTACAAAAACAATTTCTGCTCTTTGCCCACCGGGGATATCACTGGAATCCTTATTCTCGCATGCCTTCTTATCTAGGTAGATTTTATCTAATAAATCTTCCTTCTCTTTCTGATCGTAGAACCATGCTTCTTCTTACACAAATTAATAAGCAGGCAAATTGATTCTTCAGAATTGATTAGCCAGATTAGCTTTACAGTTCCGAACAGAATTGCTAGAAACTTGTTACCGTTTTTTCTTTTAAACCTTTAATAGTAACTATGCTAACCATAACCTATTTCGGATCTTATGTTCCAACTAGAATAATCTTTTCCATATAATAAGTAATGCTTCTTCCATACATAGTCTAAAAACTCTGTTGTTATATCATCTTTCTAATTGTTCGCGACTTTGAATGAACTGCCGTTAGTACATCTAAGTCCAATAGTATATATACAATTTGCTGTTACAAAAAAAAAAAAACGGGATCAAACCGGCAACTTTGATGAGCACCTGTGGCCAGCGGCGTCAGCTCCCCGCCATCACCATATGTAGTAGCATAACTGGATCTGTGGACCGCCATTTGCATGCTATGCATATTGGGCAATTAAATATACTTGTTATGCTGCCTACCCCAATTAATATTTGATTATTTAAATTATTTTTCTGTTATTTATTTAAATTATTTCTCTGTTATTAATTTTTTTTTTTAAATTATTTTTTCGTTTTTATTTCTTTATTTAATCAAATTTTTTTTTTAATATTATTTAGTCAGCATCTAGGATGCAGAAGCCCTTTTTATCTGCTTTTTGGCTCATTTTTGCACCATTAATACATATTGTTATTATTAATTAAACAAAGTTTCCTATTCTAAAAAATGTTTAAATTGGCGACGTATTGGGATTTCTTCAGCCAAGGGGTAGGCAAGGCGGCTCTTGTGATTCAGCAGTCTGTCGTTGTACCGACTGCTGTGTAAGCATATCTGGTCCACAACCGTGGCGAGTTGAAGATCACGTTGTAGCCTAGTGTTACGAACATACCAATCGGCACCAGTAATTAAGCGCAGAGCTTTGTTCTGCAGAACCTAGACATGAACTTAGTTGGATTTGGCTTCCTTTCCCCAAATTTGCATTCTATATCTCCATCTGGGGGCAACGTCTTGTTGGAAAGAAGAAACACGACCGAGGGGATTTTTGCCTTAACGTGTAGCAAACGTTGTCGCTGTTGCTGGCGTTCAGCTTAATATTGTGGTTATTCGCCCACTCTTCGATGTAATGCACGTACTGCTGGATCCCATCCGCTGCATCGTACTCGCACTTGGAGCGACAGAAAACACCAATGTCATCAGCGAATGAAACTATCATTGTTTTGGCCATATTTGTGTCATATTCGATATCCAGTTTTTCTGGTGTGGGGATGTTTGCCGAGAAGAGGGAATGAAGAAGTGGGCCAATGACATTTCCCTGAGGCACTTCGGCTAGCGTGGAATAAGTGTCAGAAGTGTGATTTCTCACTTTGACTGTGAACTTCCGATCTCGCAAGTATGAAGCCAACATAAGAAAAAATGGGGCCGGATGTAAAGATTTGAGTTTGGTAAGAAGGCTAGCGTGCCAGACACGATCGAAGGCTTGTTGCACGTCTAGATTGACTGCGTTGCAATACTCGCCATCATAAAATGCAGCAAGAATGTTGTTGACTACTCTGTGCTCAGTAGTCCCGTGACCAGAGCGAAATACGAACTGGTGATCCGGGATAATATGGTGCCGCTCTACATGGACCGCCATCCTGGATGCAAAGCATCATTCCCATACTTTAGATAACAATGGTAGCAGGCTAATTAGTCTGTATGGTTCTGAATCATGTTCTGGTTTGCTTGGCTTGTGATCATGGAGATCCAGGCTAGCTTCCACTGGTTTGGAAAGTATTACAATCTTATAATTACGTTAAAAAGCATCACTAAGGAGGAGAGCGCACGCTTTGGAAGTGTCTTTAGGGTGGTGTTGCATATCCCGTCATACCCAGGATATTTTTTTCAGTTCAACCTGTTTATTGTATCTGCTACTTCCCCGAACGAAAACGGTCTGATGGGCCAATCCATTTGAAGTGAAGTGTCCAAAGATTTCTCCACTTTCACCATTTCAGGTGAAGCCTGAGAGAATGATTGAAATCTTTCGGAGATATGAACTGCAAAAACATTTGCTTGTTCCCTGTTTGATCGACACCAATTGCCACTTTGGTTGATAATCGGAACACGACGGATTAGCTGACGCTTAATGTTTCTTGTGGCTTCCAGAGAGAACAACTGCAAGGATGTTATCAAAATGCTGTCGTCGGTGTTCATTCAGTGCTCTGGTGAGCTGTTTTGCGACGGCTCTCAGTGCAGCCTTGTCCAATGGATGCTGAGATGTCGCTTGAAACTCAGTAGGTTCCGCAACGCGTTTGGGAGAGTATTTTAGATTATCTGTAGCGTATTAGTGCTATAGACTACCTGATTTGCTTTCCTAGCAGCTTCACCCTTTTCATGAACACATCCAAAGCCATGTCGATGTCTTGTCTAGAATTTATTTCCATGTTCAGATGGATCGAGTTGTTCAAACTTATATGAAAGGCTGAGATGTTTGAGGAATAGCAAATAAGCCTTTTTGCGGAAGGGTATCTTGTGTTGTTTGTATACATGTCAATAACCAGGGTTAGATGGTCGGTTCTGTGAGTATGGGTGCGCCAGTAGCCAACATCTCAACACGATGAAGTTGGCCAATTGGATACCTCTGTTGCAGGCTCTGCGGGCTCCCCCCAATCGGTGCTTCGCGTTCCAATCTCCTCCAATAACAAACTTGTCGCCGAGTGGCGAGCAGAGGTTATAGTATTCGTTTGTAGTCCATTTTTAATTTGAGTTGACAGTATATAGACAGTATATATTTTTCCAATTGAGCATGATACCAATTGGGACTTGATGTTAATGACTAGCTCGAGTGGGAAGTGCTGCGTGTTGTTCCTAATCAGAATTGCTGAGCCGCTCTTTGGAAATCTCGCATGTGGATGATTGGCGGAGTAGCTTTGGTAACCAAATACCTTAGCAATTGACTTGTGTACTATACGTGTTTCACATAACAAGATTATGTGGATATTTTGTTTTGACAAAACAATCAAGTTCTTATAGTTTGGTTGAAAGGCCGTTGGCATTCCATATTAATATTCTTATATTATTCATTTTGATGGTTGCGCGCTGACTTTGAAATTTTTTGTTAAACATTTGCATTTGCATGTCAGCCATTTGCACAATGAGACGGTTAAGTGCTGCCATGGTGTTAATGAGGATCTGTAATTTTAAACCTAAATCGTCAGTCAGCTGTTCACGCTGTGTGTTTTGTGTGTGTTGACGTTGCTGCTGATAGTGCAGTCGCTTTGGTTGCTCACTTTGATCCTGATGATCCTCCTGCTGCACGGGGATGTGTGACTGTTGTTGATTTTTTGATTGATGTCAAAGGCGTTCAGCCGTTGCATACGAAATTATATAAGAGAATACAAGAGTAGTGTCGGCATCGCTTGAATTTGGCGTAGTTTTGTAGCGAGGCTTAACTCCATTATGCGAACATTTTGATGATTTGCGCTTTAGTAATTCCTTATAGCAGAGGCATCCCATACAGTTGGCCAGGTGATTGCCTGCGCAGTGAGCACAAGTTGCTGCAATATTCTTGGGCACATATTAAGCAAATGTGTTGGTTACGGCAATACCTTGCTGTATGGCCGTACAGTTGGCAGCGGCTGCACAATCTCGGATTTTTTTCGAGTGGCTTCAAAGACTACCCTTTGCTCGAACAAGGTCTTGATATCGTGGAGTTCATTATGATTTTTAGCTGGTGCTAACTTATGAAAAAATATGTTCATTTTCTCCTCTGTACCTCGTTTAGAGAGCTTTATGTCCGTTTTTCTCCATCTGATTGATAAAGTCGTGGTTTAGAGTGGAATAGTGCAGACCCTATACCACAACTTGGCTTGTCCTTAAACTGAAAGCTGTGGAATTGCACATAAATATCCTCCAGTTTTACAATGGCTCGATACGTTTTTTCAGTGTTCAGCATAAAGACGAATAAGGCCTCCTTATGAGGCCTTACAGACCATTTTATCTGGATCTGCAACTTCAGCCAGTGTGTCCAGCATGTTAGGCAGATTGTTTATGTCTGAAAGGACAATCGGTGGTAGTTTGGGTGCAGTTTTTTAAGTGGAAGTATTTGTTATAGGTTGGGGATGGGTAGGCGGCTGGATTGGGCAAGGAACGTTAGTTTCTGTTTGGGCAGTGTGGCTGTGGGAAATTTTCTCGGGAGCGGAGTCGATCTCATCATCATCGTTCTCCAGTAGGATAGCAAATTCTACAAATCTATTTGAGTAATTGTTTGTATTATTTGCTGTTGCATTGGTTGCAGTGTCCTTGATAAAGCGCTTTCACGGGCCTAGCGGGGAGGAACGGTTGCCAATTCAACGTTTCTTAACGTCAAACGATTGTAGAGGCTTCCTATTGCTCACTTCGTTGTTTAGAGCATCAGAAATGGGGCTGGTAACATAATTGTTGGTGCTAATGTTGTTTGCCAGTGTGAGCTGTTGCACACTGCTGACGTTAATAAGCCCAGTACGGGTGTTCACTTTAGAGCACTGAGCATTTTTAATGTTAATGTTCAATGTTAGTGTGGATGTAGTATTAGTGATGCTTGTTACCAGCGACGTTGATATTGTGGTCACATTATTGTTGTATGGGATGTAAAGAAAGGCTTAATATAAACTGTTGGGACAATTTGTTTACATTATGGCTGGCATTTTTAGGCTGTTGTTGGATTTTTTAATTTTCATAGTCTTTTAATATTACTGAGGGTCGTCTTAACCATTTGTTTTGTAAATTCGGATTTTGTTTATTTTTTCCACTTTAGCAGAAATTATTTGTACGTGCTGTCTTGACAAGCAGTGTTGGAAGACTTCCAAATTATTTTTCTGTTATTATTTAATTATATATTTATATTAATTTTATACCCTGAACCCATTGTAAATGGGTAAAAAGGGTATTGCTTTGTGCAAATGTATGTAACAGACAAAAGGAAGCATCTCCGATCCCATAGAGTATATATATTCTTGCTCAGGACGACGAGCTGAAACGATATCACAATGTCCGTCCATCTGTCTGTATAAACACAGCGATCTCAGAAACTACAAACGCTAGAGGCCTTTGCGACTGTAGATTCTGCTACGCCATACGCAGAACAAGTTTATTGTTTTTTTTTCTTCGATATCTTGCCCCGTATTATTATTATCGATCAAAATCGATTTTAAAACTTGGTTTTTTTAGCATATCTCGGATATTATAAGAGCTAGAGCCACCAAGTTTAGTTTATTATATTCTGGTAAAGAAGACGCAGATTATGAATTTTTTGATACCTCCTTCCATCGCCTCCTATATAAAAAAAACAAGTAAGTTAGCTCTATTCGGGTGTGCCCGACTAGGAGATACCCTGAACCCAGCAGCGAGCTGTCGTTACACACATTTAAACCTCTTTGCATTCATACACACATTTACAAAGTCACACATACACACGAACGCACGCAGCAAGCTGCGCACTTTACACATCGGCTGCGATTGGCCCCACTGTGGAAAATGAATTCTTGAAAAACTTCTAAGCTAAGAGAATGATCGTTATGAAATTTTAATAAGAGCATCCAAATCTATGTACAAACCAAAGCGCAAGTTTGTAGTTTTTGATTTGTTTTTTCGATATGGGGGGCGAATGGGGGACGTATCCAAAATTCGAAATATTCATAATCTGCGTATCCCTTACGAGCACATTTTAAACTAAAAACAAAATTTGGTTCGAATGAATATTTATATATACTAAAGCACTTGAGTTCGTGTATACCATACGCAGAGCAGGGCTATTTTAAATTATCGGTAACCCGCCCCGTTTTCTTACTATCGATATTTATCGGTTTTTCTATTCGAGTTTTTGGGCATATCTCAGAAACTATAAGAGCCAGCGCCACCAAAGTATTCGTGTATTTGTGTGTTAGATTTTTATCGATTTTAAGAAAACGGTGTGGGTCGATCATTTCAAAGAAACTTGATTTGCGCGTGCCATTGACTAGTCTAAAGTTGAAGTCTAGTCGAAAAGTTGAAGTCTCTAGCTCTTATATTTTCCGAGAACGACACGTTCATACATACGGACGGACGGACAGACGTACCGACAGTTGGACAGGGCTTAATCGACTCGGCTGTTGATCCTGATCAAGAATAAATATACTTAATAGGGTCGGTTCCTTCTGCCTGTTTTTTACCCATTTTCAGTGGGCTCAGGATATAAAAAAAAACAAAAACAATTCTTATGACTTAGGATGCTCGTCAATATATAAATGTGCTGTAGTTCAACAAGAATGCATTGAAACAAATTTCATCAAAATGGATTATAAAACACAGAAGTCATTAAAGAAAATCTATTTGTATATTGGCAAGCCACGTGGTGGCACACATCCATACATACATACATATTTGCACATTCATATGCGTGAGTTCTTTTTCGAATTCTAATGCGATTGTTTGTGCATGTGTGCTATATTCTTAGCTCAGATTTTGACAGACAAAATTAAAATGTTGATGTAGCTCGGCGGTAGAGGTGTTGCCTGGCGTGATGTCAGACGCGAGTTTAAGCATCGCTGAGTCAACGGAGTTTCCTCTACTTTTTATTTTATTTTTCAGACGTGAGCTCGAACCTCGCTGTGTCAAGAGTTTATTCCTTTACTTTTTATTTATTTACTATTTTTTTTTTTACTTAATACACTTATTGGGCAAGTGCAACTTAATGCTGGGACATCGATGATTTGAAATATTCCGGAGCAACAATATCGGGGAAAATTGGTGTTTGGCATGACCACTTTCAAAAAGTTATCGCAGATCAACTGCAACCAATATTTAAAATATATAGTTTTCTTTTGAGGTGAAAATGTTGCGAGAAATTTCACAACTACGGCATTCTCAAATTTGCCTGCTCGCGAGCTCGCAGCTTGAGCATTAATTTTTATTATTTTTTTTTATTTTGTTTTACTAAGTGCGGTTGTGGTTTCGTGTGTATGAATGCAGAGGGGTTTAATTAAATGCATGTAACAACAGTTCGCCGCTGGGTTTAGGGTATCTCCTAGTCGGGCACTCCTGACTAAAGCTATCCTACTTGTTTTGAAATTCCTCTTTGTACCTATTTATGCGAGTGTTCAATCTTAAAGTTCTAACACGTGCAAGTGTGTAAGGGTCCGCGACGATAGCGTTGGTGTATGAGATGCAACTGTTCTTTGCGATTGGCAGTGACCAATGGTTTTGAAGACTGAGCTGCTGATTTCGATTATATTGCTAGAACGATGATTATGATTATTATAATAATGATGATAGTTCGAACTGCTCCACGATGGTGTTTCTGCAGAGAATCTAACGATGCGTTTCTTTTAAGTAATAAAGCTCTTACTACGACTCCAGATGACGTTGAACTAGATCTACGCCAGTATGAGATGTATTCCGATGAATTTCTCCTGGTGAACGTAGTCTTATCAAATAACGATTCCAATATGTTTTTAAGTTTTTATGGTAGGACATGAAGAGAGCTGTGTCCTGTCATGACATGTGATGTACTGTATGGACTCTGACCAGTGCAGAGTATATTGAATTAGCAATAAACACACGTCTGCTAGCTTTCAATACCCAATATGCAATGCTTTAATTATCTCCAAATTAGTAGGCAGAGAATGTCAGTATAACAAAAGCTCTTCGCGAGCGGCTTAAGGGTTTGCAGTAATGTGTTCACAATGTAGGGTATCAAAATAGCACTGTATTATAATGCTATGTAAATTAAATGTGAAGATAATACTAGAAGTTGATGTGACTATCTCTTCAGACAGCACTAATAACACCGAGTATCGACCTGTCGATATCTCTCTTGTATTTCATCACATTCAGTTTTCATTAAAGCGTCGCTGGATAGTTTGGTGCATCGCCTTTCAAAACGAAACGAGTATTCTTGGTATACCACAATAGAATTTTTTCCGTCGTAAACAGAGAATAAAAATGTATAATTATGTATAAAAAGTTTACATAACCAACCTTATTGTTTTCAAGTGAGGCAAGCATATATACGTACTTTTAGACAAGCCATAAGATAATAAAATAAATTTAATTTCAGAGCCAATAACAAGCATTCCTGGGGGTCCTGAATTATATATAGATTTGGGATCAACAGTAAATTTAACTTGTATCGTGAAACATCTTCCTGATCCTCCCCTTATGGTGCACTGGACTCACAATAATCAGGTAAGTGTGAATCAGCTAAAGTCCTATTCAAAACAGGTACGAGCTGTTATATATATTAATACCCTGAACCCATTGAAAATGGGCAAAAAGGGTATAAGGGTTTTGTGCAAATGTATGTTACATGCAGAAGGAAGCATAAATTATATATATATTCTTCATCAGGACGACGAGCTGAGTCAATTTAGCCACATCCGTCCGTCCGTCTGTCCGTCTGTATGAACGCAGCGATCTCGGAAACTACAAAAGCTAGAGACCTAAACTTTTCGACTTTAGATTCTCCTAATCCATACGCAGTACAAGTTTATAATATTTTATCTATATCTTGCTCCGTTTCATTATTATCGATAAAAATCGATTTTAAGACTTGGTTTTCTTGGCATATCTCGGAGACTATAAGAGCTAGAAGCAAATTTAATTTAATATGTGCTCGTTCGTATTATGCAGATTATGAATGTTACGGGTTTTGGATACCTGCCCCAATTCGCCCCCCATATCAAATACAACAGACTTGCGCTTGGGTTTGTACATATATTTGGATGTTCTCATTAAGCACTGAAAATTTCATAACGATCATACTCTTAGCTTAGAAGTTATTCAAGAATTCATTTTCCATAGTGAGACCAAGCGCAGCCGATGTGTAAAGTGCGTGTGGCTGTGTGTGACTTTGTGAATGTGTGTATTAATGCAAAGAGGTTTAAATGAATGTAACAGCTCGTCGCTGGGTTCAGGGTATGTCCTAGTCGGGAACTCTTGACTAGAGCCATCACACTTGTTTTGTTTTAATTCAAAATTAAAACATATAAAATAAAAGATTTATTTTATGGTGATTATGTGCGTGTGCTCTTTATTTCATCAGCCAGAATAGAGACGGTACAAAAATATAAACATATCGATAACTAGGATTTCCTTATGGATGGACACGCTGTTTTTTTTAAATTAAAATTTAACATAATGATAATAATAAAACTTATAATAATAGTAGGAATGTATTTTAGTCCCATCCATGTCTTTTAGGAGGTCGAACGGATCTACCAGAGCGTGATACTTATATTTATTTGATTTTGATATAACTTCATCTTCCGAGCGAAAACCATTCGGGGTTTCATATTCGTCAGTTAGATTAGGGTCAATTTACAATAATATTATCTGATTCGTCTATTATTTCCTTGTTGGTTTTAATTTTATTAATGTCTTGATTTACCATGACATTTTCAGTTTGATTTAATACTACGTTGTCACTTTGATTTGCGGTCTTAAGATAATTTTTTTATCATTGTTTATAGGCATACTTTTAAAAGAATAGTCATAATTATTATTTTCAGTTCTAGTCATTTGTCTTCTATTTCTCCTAAAATAGTTATAGAGATCATCTTTTATGATGTAAGATTTTTCGTTTACTCTTTTTTATAACAATTCCATGTGCCCATTCATTAGCTGTTTTCTTAAACAATATTCTGTCGCCTATATTCAATTGACGTAATATTTTTGAGTGCCAATCATAATACCTTTGTTGGGACTTTTTATAAATGATTTTTTGTTTTACAGTTTGTTCATCAATTAAATTTCGATACAGTTTTGACTTTTTAACTGACCATTTTGTTTTACACATCCCACCAAAGAACAACTCGCATGGAGCGAGACTTAGGTTTGCTACCGGAGTTGCATAATACTCGATATTAATAATTCTTTACTTCAGAACAGCGTTTTAAGATATTCTTTGCAATCGCTTCTCCCTTTTCAGTAAATCCATTAATCTGTGGATATCGTGGACTAGAAAATTGAAAAAACTCATTAGCGAAATTTGTAAACATAAAATAATTGAATGGGTTGTTGTCACAGTACTCATCAAAAATGGAGAGATGTTTTCCCCCATATTCGAATATGTCCATTCCTATCCAATCCAATCCTGAAAAGGATATTCTGAGGTTTCATCCTCAACTAAAGTTTCCTTCTGGTTATTTTGCCTAAATTTTTCACTTATTCACGGCATTTTTGGCCAGTAGTAATGTTTACGCGCATGAGCGAGCGTTTTCTCGATACCCAAGTGAGATTCATGAATCTGTTTTAGAATTTGTGACTGTAATTTAACTGGGAGTACTAATCTGCAAGATTAATTCTGATTTAAATTTATAAAACTCTTTGCAGAATTTGTCTAATTTGTGAAACGATGGCCATCCCTTTTCAACAAAATCACAAATTCTCTTGCAATTTTCATCTTTCTCTAATGTAGTTTTCCTCTGATAGGCAAGCATGTAAATCCCGTTGGCCAATTCCGCAATTTACCAATCTACCAAGATGTCCTTGCCTGGTTTGTGTTTTACTGACATTTTTTGATATTTGAGTAGGTATAAAAGCATTCGTTGTAATCGCATGGTCACTGAGTCAGTTCTCGTCGTAATAACACTTCGAAGGGTTTATGGTTACTTTCTACCACAAATTCTCGACCATAAACATAATAGTGAAACCTTTCACTTTTTCGATATGGGCCCATTTTTGCTCACTTTTAACGTACGTGAAGCAAAACTAACTGGATATCCTTCTGATAAAATAAGACCCATATAAGATAAATCTAAAATTGTAAAAATAATTGTATGAGCCAGTTTTTACGAATTGCTCCGTGGTATTTGGTAAGTTACAGATTGAATCAATATTTAAATGTTTTATGAGATTTAATTCAACAGAAGATTTGAGTTATATTATAGGTTCACATTTTTTCTCATCAACTATATATTCGATGCATTTTGCAGTTTGCTTCAATAATACCGTAATTATTAACTTTTATATTATTATAATCAAAAATAATAATATGTTGAACTTTTTTAACTTCAAGTTTTAAATCCTTAACTATATTAACGTGAATGCAGTTGACATCTGCTCCAGTGTCAACTTCAAATCTAACAATCTGACCATTGATTTTTAATGATTTCATCCATTTATTTCTGTTCAGTCCACACTCACTTATTCTAAGGATAATTTTTCCACTATTAAATGGATTTTTAGCTTGTTCTATTTTTTGTTTACCTGACTCTAACCAATATATTGTTCGCTTGGGTTCCACTTCCAGTTGCCTATTGTTGTTGTTCTTGTCCAGTCGCTTCTTTGACTGCTTGCAATATTTTATGAAATGTCTCGATCTACCAAAGGCATAACATAACAAAAATCACTTGGCAGAGTGTCGTGCTAAGGGGACAACCCTTAGCACGACACTCTGCCAAGTGTTTTTTGTTGAAAAACGCTCCACAATTATAACAACGACGAATAAGTGCGATAATTGCATGATTTTCCACTGTTGCCTTATTACTAAGTTCTACGTAACTAATTTGATTTAATGCGTTGATTCTTAAAAGTTCGTTGTTTTTAGTTGCTGTTTCAAATAATAATGCTGCTTCGATTATAATATCCTCTAACTGCTTATTTTTTGATTCCAGTAGTTTTAATTGCAACTTTTTTCATGCACGCCAATGATCGTATGGCGATCCAGTAGCATTCGCTTTTCAAAAGTCTCTCCGCACTCACATTTGAATTCACACAGTTGCACTTGCTTTCGAAGTTGTGTCTCAAATTCTATGAATGACTGTCCGTCAGTTTGTATAATGTTGTGGAATTTTAGGATTCCATTGTTATGTTTTTTTAGCGGAGTGCTATATATGTCGAACGCTTTTAAGACATCGTCCAGTGAACGACTTACAGCTGCTGCGGATGACGACGATGGTTGTGCCAACGCCAGCATAGTGCCTACCATGCTACTTGCAGTTCCGTCATTTGAAATAATTATGATATTATAAATTTCCACTGCTTTCGGACCCGCCAACCATAGAAATGTGGCTATCCTTTTTTGCCTCATGCTCTGTCTTTTCCCGTGGCCATCATGTACATTAGAAACGCGCTCTTCCCTTTCGGCCAGCCATGGGCTAGTACTGAGCAGTCCATTTCCTGAAATGCTCTTTCTGTTCTGTTCATTATTGCACGATGCGCACTACTCAACGGCGCGCTTGCATCCGTTAATGGAAAATTAATTCGTTTGCCATGTCTCGACCAGCATATACAAATCTAATTTTATGATCCCTACAGAATTTATACAAGGAGTGAATCTCCAAAAAAAAAACATTCTAGGTCAAATGTTTGACTGGGCTAAAATAACTGCACACAAAGTTGAATCTTTCGTTGTTGTGCTTATAAGCATTGAGGGCGAAGTCCTTGGTGGATTTTGACTATCGCATTCATTACCTTCCCTACCTAGATCTTGGGTAAATAGGTTAGTGAAAATCGCCTTAAACATTTTCTTCTACGTCGTTATGCTACCCTGTCACCAAGAAAAACCAAAAATTTTAACACATCATCGAAAATTTCAACACTAAAATTTGTCTAGTGGTTGCAACTTATTATTTATATATGATGTCTACGGTAATTTTAATTTATCTCTAAGCATCTGGTTTTATCTTATTTTCTATCATGGTTGTTATTCATAATTTCTAAAATATAAAATTTAAATCATTATACCCTGAACAAATTGAAAATAAAAAGGCTATAATGGTTTTGTGCAAATGTATGTAACATGCAGAAGGAAGCATCTCCGACCCCATGAAGTATGTATATTCTTTATCAGACCATATCCGTCTGTCCGTCTGTAAGAATGCAGCGATCTCGGGAACTACAAAAGCTAGAAACCTAAACTAAACGACTATAGGTTCTCCTAATCAATACGCAGTACATGTTTATCATTTTTTTTCGATATTTTTAAGACTTGCTTTTCTTGGCATATCTCGGAGACTATAAGAGCTAGAGCCATCAAATTAAGTTTAGTATGTGCTTGTAAAGGATACTTAGATTACCACAGATATATCTGTCTTCTGACAACTGAACTAACACGGTACCAATGCCAAAATCACTAGCGTCGCAATATAAGAAGAACTTTTTCTCGAAATTAGCATTTTGTAACACGGGCGAAGAAGTTAATACAGACTTCAACTTATCCATAGCGATCTGTGCTTCGGCGGCCCAGATAAACTTGTTTTGGTCGGTAATAAATCTGTTATGGGACAGGTGCGTTCTGCAAAATTATAAATAAACCTGCGATATCAGCAACAGATACCTAAAAAACCTCGCACATGCTTGAGATTTCTGGGTGCTGGCCAATTAAGAATACAGGCAACATTTGCATATCCCAAATATCGTCCAAGTAACCAAAAACACAATAACGTAAGGCAGGTGGAATAATCTCATCCATCAATAGACACATGGTGGAGGGAGCGTTACATAGGCCAAAGGGCATGACCTTGAAGTGTTATAACAGTCTCCCCGGGACTGTGAAAGCAGTGATATGTTTTGATTGCTCTGGAAGTTCAATTTGCCAATAAGCATCTTTCAAGTCGAGCTTGAAAATTATATTTGCCTTCGGCCGTCTCGAGAAAATTCCATCAATGCTGGGGGAAGGATAAGCATCCGTTTTAGTATTCTCATTTAACATACGGGCATCCAAGCATAAGCGAACTTTATTGGGCTTCAGAACGAGTCGCACTAGCGAACTCCACGCACTCACAGACGACTCAATAACACCAAGTTGCAACATTCTATCAATCTCTGCGTATAGCAATTTTTCAACTGCTGGACTTACTGGGAAGAATCTTTGTTTTACCGGTCTTGCGTTACCTACATCGATGAGTCAAGGATGTGTGACCTAGACCATTAACAGCAGTGGGAAACAACTGCTTGACTACAGTCAACTGTTGTGTTTGCTGGTTTGTTAACGGATTCATATTTGGATCTGCGTCATGTCCTACAATGTTCTTTGACTCTATCTCTACCGAATTAATGATGTTTGGAGCAAGCTCAAAGGCTCTCCAAAAATCATGTCCTAAAAAAAGATTCTGATTTATTGGCGGGATAACATACAGCTTCATTAGTTTCGTAACCGATTTATACAGCATCTCAACTTCTAATACCCCAATGACCTTCTGACTATTCCCGTCTGCTGTTCTGGCATGTGATTTAATGGCTTTAAATTCAGGGCATGCTGTGAAATCTTTAGTCGCAAGCGTGGAACCTATGCAGCTAATATTCGCACCTGTATCCAGCAAACCAAGCTCAGTGTATGCTAAGAATGACACTTCGGCATAGCTGCGCATATCTTTAGGATCGCTAAATACAGTTGAAATGATATATGTGCGGCTTTGTTTGATATTGGCATAGTATTTTTTCAATCTAACAGTTCGATTAGATATTCTAGGGCTTGAATCATTAAATATTCTATTCCTCACTTGTACAATTTTACTTTGATTAATTTTACTGGATGCTGCTGTACTATCTGTGTAGGAACGATAACTGCTATATTGTCTGCAGCGATTACTTTATGGCATGGGAATTTTCTAGGCTTATGGGGGCATCCGACTGCTGCTAGACGCACCTTTCTGGCGGTTTTCCGATGTTCCACGAATACAAATTTGGCACTGCGGCTTACAAATGTTGTGAGCCCCGCATTCGTAGCCAAAGATACGCCGATCAGCAATGCAGTTTTCCCAAACATGTCCTGACTTATCGCAATTCCAACATTTGAATTGGCCATGAGCTCTGCGTATGTCGGCTATATCTGACTCAGTATCTACACAGTCAGTTTCTAGGCAAGATTCTTGTAATTCGTAAACTTGGCGGCGTGGAGCTACGTAATTGACCAACAGAATTAATAGACTGATACAATAATTAATGCCGAGTTTCGGGCAGTAAATTATTTTTTAGAATTTCTATTAATTCCTCTTCTTCAATTCTTATCGCAAATTTATCAATTAGCGAAGCTACTGCGTCATGAGAAGATCCAAAAGATTCACCGGGCTTTTGTTTTCGAGATCGAACCAACTCCTTGCTTATAATGTCGGAGCGATAGTCCTAATACTGCTGTCGAAGCGCAGCGCGTAATTCCGTCCGCGTGCTTTGCCTTTGACAAGAACATGTAGATGCTTACAGAGGCCTATAAAGTCACTATATAAAGACTCATCCGTTAGAGCTTTCACTCTATAAACAAATTCTTCCACTCCTAAGACTTTTGGGGACCCATCAAAGTAAATATTCCACTTTTGCGTGGTGACTGCAATTTTTCTTTGACGAAATGTTGACGAACCACCTGGCGAAACAGGGACTGAATTGCGGCCAAGAAAAGGTTGTGACTTCGGCTTGAGATTGAACCTGTAGCGATATCATAAGGCGACTGACAGTTTGTTCGATCATTTCCTGAAGTGCTTTATAATCTACTCTAGCATTGTGGCGAGTATTAACAGCGCGGGCTGGTCTCCCTCTTCTTGGGTTAGTACTTGCTTGTGCAGGGTCAGCTTCCACTGCGTTGAATCTTTCGTTGTTGTCCTTATAAGCATTGAGGGCGAAGTTTTTGGTGGAATTTGACTATCACATTCATTACTCTCCCTACATAGATCTTCGGTAAAAAGGTTTGTGAAGATCCCCTTAAACATTTTCTTCTACGTCGTTGTGCTACTCTGTCACCAGGAAAAATAAAAAACTTAACAAAACATCGAAAATTTCAACATTAAAATTTGTATTTGGGCTAATAACTGCATTAAATCCATATTGTGGAAATTTTAATTTATCTCTAAGCATCTGGTTTTATCTTATTTTCTATCATGGTTTTTATTTATAAAATCTAATTCATTTTGTAATGCTAAAAATATAAAATTTAAATCATTTTATCTGAAGAAAGCGTAAAGAAAATCATAACTAAGAACCAAAAGCTTTAAAAGGTTTAAGTTAAATCCTAACTGCATTGTTGAAAGAGCAGGGAAAATTCAAAATACTAACAAAAAAGATTTAAATAAATGCGGAAACATAATTACAAAAAAATGTACTTTTATATAACTTTAATATATAAAGGGCAACGTTATCGGCTTTTATATATAATCGGAAAATCAAAAACACAAATGCTATGAACAAAAAATCATATGGTAATAATAATTATTGACGGCATCGATTTTGATGTTGTATTTTTACTTAATACATTATTTTAAAAAAAATTAAAAAAATTATTTTTTGTGTTATGCAGAATTTTAATTTGTTTTTTACGCGTAAAACATTAATCAACCGTTTATCATTTTTCTTAAGGGTAGTATAGAGTTAACGACTTATCAAATATTGAATTCTTACTGTTGCTTGCTTCATAAATACATTTTTATATTCGAACACCAACGTAAAGCAATAACTTAAGCATCGATAACCGAACTGACAACGGTACTTGGGTAAAGAGAATTAATTCGGCTTTGCGTTGTAATACATATGTGCCAAGAAAGAAATTAGGTATCAAAACAAAAATATAAGTTATGCACTTTAGATAGAAATGTTTATTATGGTTTTAGTTTCTTCTTTTTTTTTTTAGTTATAGCATATAAATGATAAGAATTGGATAGTCAAATTAAATATATAAAAAAATAATACATAATATTAATTTTTTTTGGGGCTCTGCCCAACATTTTAGCACTTGTGAATTAATTTGTTCCGATTTTATAAAATATTTTATCTTCTGCCTTTTAAATATATATTTTGCCTTATATATATATTATTGTTTTCCTAACATTTTTTATATTTTACATATAGATTTTAATTCCAATTTTAGCAGACTTAAATGGTACAAATTTATCTGCACTGTTTCCAGTTTGTTCCACTGTTGTCTGCTGATCTACCTGTGCTTATCAACGCTGGATCGCGGGGCGAGCGTTGAGGGGCTACAGAGGGGGTCAGCTAGATCTGGCTCTCCAGATTCCACGCTGCGTGCAAATGTAATTTTTTTCTGCATGGTATCAGCTGGTTGACCGTGGGTGACTAATAGTCAAAAACGTCTGCGTATGCAGACGGAACCCAGACAAGGGGAGGGGACGGTACAGTGCCGTCTTAACCAATAGGCTCCCTTGGCGTTTGCCTTGAAAGAAGTTGGCCATTAGTTAAGCCGACGGAGAATAAATACGGGTTTTTTAGCTTTTCTTTGCTGGCTAACAACTCGCTCCTTTTTTATACCCATAACCCATTGAAAATGTGTAAAAAGGGTATAATGGTTTTGTGCAAATGTATGTAACAGGCAGAAGGCAGAAGTATATATATTCTTTATCAGGACGACGAGCTGAGTCGATTTAGCCATATCCGTCTGTCCGTCTGTATGAACGCAGCGATCTCGGAAACTACAAAAGCTAGAAACCCAAACTAAACGACTATAGATTCTTCTAATCATTACCCAGTATAAGCTTATCATTTCTTTTCGATATCTTGCTCCGTTTCATTATTATCGATAAAAAAAATTTTAAGACTTGTTTTTCTTGGCATATTTTGGAGACTATAAGAGCTTGAGCCATCAAATTAAGTTTAGTATGTGCTTGTAAAGGACAACACAGATTATGAACATTTCGGATTTTGGAGACCTCCCCCCATTCGCCCCCCATATCAAAAAACACAGATCAAATACAATAGACTTGCGCTTTGAAGTCGTAGTACAATTATTAATTTTTTTGTGCAATGTTCGCAATAAATTTTACAGGAAGAGATGGAAACTGTGGCCGCGGTGGCTTATAAAGGTCTTCGGAGCTTTTAATTCGATCTATCCGGTCGTCCGTCTGTCCGTCCATCCGCCTGTCTGTATGAACGCGTCGATCTCAGCCACTACAAGAGCTAGAGAGCTGAACTTGAAATTTTTAAGTTTGTGTTACCATACGCAGATCAAGTTTATTTCAAATGATCGAGAACTTGCCCTTTTTTCTTATAATCAGTGTTTATCGATTTTTTGGCACGGTTTATCGAGCATATCTCAGAAACTATAAAAGCTAAAGCCACCAAATTGAATATGTTCGCGTAAAGAATATGCAGATTATGAATATTTCGGATTTTTAATACCTCCCTCCATTCGCCCCCATATCGCCAATGAAGTACTACAGACTTGCACTTTGGTTTGTACACATATTTCAATGCTCTTGTAAGGTTCTGAAAATTTCATAACAATCCTATTCTTAGTTTAGGACTTATTTAAAAATTAACTTTTCAACGTGGGGGCCAAGCGCAGCTGCTTGAGCATATCTCAGAAACTATAAGGGCCAGAACCACTAAATTTGGTTAAGGCTGCTATATAAATGTACTGTTGGGGCAAAATGCTCCTTTATTAATTTAAGTCTTTTGAAATTTATTACTCTACTTATTTGGGTTCACTCTAATGTTCACGTTGCTATTACGGTAGTTCATTATGCTTTATACCTACATGAAATTGGGCAAGCTGCGCTTGAACTCTACTTATTAAGTCAGTACACTAAAAGACATCGAAATAAACGGTTGCACCTACGACATGCTGAAGTTAATCTACGGCTCGTGGTTTCGAAGAATATTTCTCATGCTGGACAGGAAAACGCTCCTGACTCTACATTTTGGCGCCCCAACGTGGGGCAGTGATATTCAATAATCGTGCACCCTGTTTGTAGTGACTCATTTGGATCATTGGTTTCGTAACTCAACCGGCATACAATGCGCTAAGTGTGCCCTACATTAACCTTGCCTTGCCATCGTCGCATCGCCGAGACACCGTATATTTAATCACATTTCGTCAGGCGACCCCTTGCCATCGCATCACCGATCTGTAACATCGTACAGTCATCATCGTTTCAGCAGTTTTTGCTTTGTCAATCTCGACGTGTAAAGAAAAAGTGCAAGATCAGCCGATAATTCGCACACATACACATTGCCCGATTATCACTCAATTTAAACACCACTCAAAAAAGAGTGCAACTTGCTTTGCTCAACTTTTACTTTGCTTTGTTATTCAGCACATTATCTTTCGTACTCGCTTTTGTTCAGTGTAATTGGAACTTAAGAAATTAACATACTTTGAATTTTCTGGCTAGTTTATTTAATAAAGGAACCAAAATAACATGAGTTTGGAAGGTCTAAAACTACAACGCACTAATATTCGTCGCAATATTAGCCGCATTCGTAGCGCTGTTGATCCAAAGCAAAGAGAAGAAAAGGCAGCGCCATCGCCAGCTGAGCTAAACTGCCATCTGGGAATCTTGGAAGCCTACTTTAAGCAAATAATAAAGGAAAAAATATGAATAATAACAAAATATTAATAATATACATAGGCATCAAGGTTTGTATAAAGGAGCAACTCAGCGATGAGCGTCAAGACTCAACCTTTGCTGCACCATCAATATCAACCCTTTCACCGTCGGTAAAATTGCCCAGAATCACGCTACCGACATTTGATGGTAATTACGCAGGTTATAAAAACATCATTACGTTGTTTAACCAGCTGATTGATCAACAAAATTGCCTATCAAATATCGAAAAGTTTAATCAGCTGATCAGCTGCTTGAAAGGACCAGCTCTAGAAACTGTGAAAGCATTTCAAGTGACGCCGGAAAATATCATAAGGTTCTTGTGCGTTTGAATCAGCGTTACGACAACCCAACATTGGTGTTCTTGTTCTCGTGTTCTCTTCTCAACAACTTCGCGGTCTGATTGACAACTCTACGGCTCTTTACAATTTCCTGAAATCGTTAGGGAGTAAAGCTCAAATCGCACAGGCCATGTTGATATTTATTGTCATGGAAAAGGTGGATCTGAAAACTAAGCGCAAATGGAACGAGTCATTGGACTTATCTACATTGCCAACGTGGGATCTGTGCGTACAGTTAGTAGAAAAACACTGCCAATATCTGGAATCGTTTGGTGAGGCCGTAGCTATTGAAAGTCACACAGTAACTGGTGGCAAGCCACGCAGCCAGGCCACACCTCGACAAGGTCTATCATTTAATTGTACAACTCAATCATGTACTTTTTGTTCCAGCTCAGAGCATCGTGCCACGCGCTGAAACCAGTTCATAGAAATGTCTGTCATACAGCGCTATGAAGCAGCAAAACGCCTTGCGCTCTGCCTCAATTGTCTTGGCTAAGGTCATCATGCAGCTAAATGCCCATCCACTGAAAGATGTCGATCTTGTTCTCGATTTCATCATTCACTGTTGCATCGAGAGACTGCCGAGCGCAAGCCACATCCTGCATTGCCAACGCTTTCTTCTTCGCATAGTACAACAGCCCCCAGTGTTGCCGTCACACAAACGCACAACAACGGGTCTTCAGACCAAGTCATCTTGGCCACAGCCATCGTCTATGTGAGAGATGCGTCTGGAAACTATAGAATTGGTCGCGCATTGTTAGATTCTTGCTCACAAGTGAATTTTATCTCAGAGTAATTCGCTCAATCGCTGCGCTTGCCCAAAGTCAAACGCCATATGAGAATATGCAGCATTGGCGAATCACATACACACATTAAGTTTAGTACCTCTGCAACTATTAAATCACGTCTGGACAACTTCGAGATGCTTCTCGATTTTTGCATAACCTCGCACATCGCATACCAGCCGGATACCGACATTGATATCTCATCGTAGAACTTGCCTAACAACACAGCGCTGGCAGATGAGCAATTTAACAAAACACGCCGTATTGATATTCTCATTGGTACTGAAATCTTTTTTGAAGTTCTTACAGTAGGTCAGATCTAGTTGGGCACCATTAGGAATCTAAATCTGGACGAGATCTCGGTTACTAGATGTTTTGCTTATTGCATTTCGGCATAAATGCTTATTTAATGTCGTCACCAAACAATCCTACCGCTGGCATCATCCCTCTTTGACCCATTAGGACTGATAACGCCTGTCATCATTACTGCCAAGATTATACTACAGGAACTATGGCTACTCAAATAACAGTGGGACGAGATGGTCCCACAAGCACTATGCCAAGCCTGGAAGGCATTCTCAGCTTCACTTCAATCGTTGGAGTCCTTGGCTATACCTCGGTTCTGTATGCAGCCGAAAACTCTGGAGTTACAGCTACATGGATTCTGCGACGCTTCCATTCGTGCATATGGATGTTGCATTTACGCACGTACGATAACTGTGGACGGAAAGGTCAGAGCACGGCTAATCACATCTAAATCTAGAGTGGCACCAATACGGAAACTGTCACTACCAAAATTGGAATTAGCTTCCGCGCACCTTCTGGCACAACTCTACGTCAAAATAAAAGACATTTTTACAATAAGGCACACAACGTATCTTTGGAGCGACTCGCAGATAGTTCTGCATTGGATACAGCCACATTCAGCTACCCTATAGACGTTTGTTGGAAACCGTGTTTCGGACATTCAAGAATATACAGCGGACTGTCACTGGAGACACGTTCCAACACACTGCAATCCTGCAGATCTGGTATCCAGGGGATGCATACCTTTGGAATTGGACAATTCGATCTGGTTTTTGGGGCCGGCGTATTTGACACAAGGTACCAGCGCTTGGCCAAAGGATACACGAACTAAGCCTGATCTTGAGGTAGTAGAACAAGAGAAACGCAAATCAGTATTCAAGACTATAGCCAATGGCAATTATTTGCTCGACATACTTCGAAACATAAGTTCTCATCACCGTTGTTTACTGATAGTTGCATGGATGTTCCGCTTTAGCTGCTCTACACGAAGCTTGACGAAGTTAAATACACCAACGCCGACTCCTCAAGAGGCACTCGTTGCATTGCTGCGTCTGCAATTTTGGATCGTTAATGCTCGAGACTTGGCCCGCAACGTCGGAAGAGGATGCGTGAATTGTGTACGCTACAAGCCAAGGTTGCAACAGCAAATAATGGGAGCACTGCCAGTGGAGCGGCTCACCGCATCGAGACCGTTTGCGCACTGCGGGGTGTACTTCTGTGGACTTGGCAACGTATACCTTCGCATCCGTGGCAGGGGCCCTTGTAAGAGCTACATTGCCATTTTCGTATGCTTTGCCACAAAGGCAGTTCATATCGAAGTGGTGTCCGACTTGTCAACAGATGCCTTTTTGGCTGACCTACGGCGCATGATCGCGCGTCGTGGTTTACCTGTCGAATGAACTTCGCGACTTTGTCTTCCAGCAAGAAAATCTACGTTCTTTTGTTAGTTTCTGCGCTAACGAATTTGTAAATTTTCGTTTCATCCCTCCCAGGGCACCACATATTGGAGGCCTATGGGAGGCGGCCGTCAAGAGCGGATCGCTGGCGCATGGTTAATGGCATCAAGCAATACTTCTGACGACGCTGGCTATCTGACTACGTTAACGAGCTGCAGACACGCGCCAAGTGGACCAAGCACAGGGCCAGTGTCTCTGTCGGAGACTTGGTTCTGATATACGAGGACAATGTGCCTTCACAAAGGTGGATAATGGGACGCGTGACGGGTACGGTTTCTGGACAAGATCAGCGAATTCGAGAAGTGGATATTCGGACCCCCAAGGGAGTCATTAGTCGACCGATTCAGAAGCTTGCCCTGCTGCCAGTCTCTTGAAAGACTTGTGTCTTTCAATGGGGCCGGGATGTTGGGGCAAAATGCCCCTTTATTAATTTAAGTCTTTTGAAATGTACTTATTTGGGTCCACTCTAATGTTCACATTGCTATTACGGTAGTTCATTATGCTTTGAACCTACATGAAATTGGGCAAGCTGTGCTTAAACTTTTCTTATTAAGTCAGTACACTAAAAGACATCAAAATAAATGGTTGCACCTACGACGTGCTGAAGTTAATCTATGGCTCGGGGATGCGAAGAACATTTCTCAGGCTGGACAGGAAAACGATCCTTACTCTACATGTACTATAGTACAATAAGAATGCATTAAAACAAATTTCATCCATATCGGTTAAGAAACACAGAAGTTATTAAAGAAAATGTGTTTGTATATTGGCAAACCACGTGCATGCGTGTACACACATACATACATATGTATATGCACATTCAAATTCTCTTTCGAATTCTAATGCGATTGTTTATGCATGTGTGCTATTTTCTTGGCTTTAGACAGAAAAAATTAGAATGCTGCTGTAGCTCGGTGATAGAGATGTTGCCTCGCGAGCTATCAGACCGCGGGTTCGAATCTTACTTTGTGTGCATGTGTGAACGGAGTTTTAGTACTGTTTATTTAAGTTTTTATTTTTTTGAACTTAACACACTTATTGGTATAAGTGCAACTTAATGTTGGGACATAAACGTTTTGAAATATTCTGGAGCAACAAAATGGGGAAAATTTGGTATTTAGCATGCTCTAGCATACTCTCAAAACGCCTTCGCAGATCAACTGCAAGCAATATTTGAAATATATAGATTCCTATTTTATGAAAATTTTGCCTGCAAATGAGAGCGCGCAGCATTATTTTTATTATTTATTTTAATTTTATTTTACTAAGTACGGCTGTGGTGTCGTATGTATGAATGCAGAGGGGCCTTATTAAATGCATGTAACGACAGCTCGCCGCTGGGGTCAGGGTATCTCCTAGTCGGGCACTCCCGACTAGAGACATCTTACTTGTTATACCCTGAACCCATTGAAAATGGGTAAAAAGGGTATAATGGTTTTGTGCAAATGTACGCAGTACAAGTTTACAATTTTTTTCTCGATATCTTGCTCCGTTTCATTATTATCGATTAAAATCTATTTAAAGACTTGTTTTTCTTGGTATATCTCGGAGACCATAAGAGCTAGAGCCATTAAATTTATTTATGTACTCGTAAAGGATACGCAGATTATGAAAATTTCGGATTTTGGACACCTCCCCCCATTCGCCCCCCAAATCAAAAAACGCAAATCATACTACAGACATGCGCTTTGGTTTGTATAGATTTTTGGATGCTCAAGAATTCATTTGATATAGTGGGGCCACGAACAGCCGATGTGTTAAGTACGCAGCTTGCTGCGTGTGTTTCTGTGTGTGTGTATGTGTGACTTTGTGAATGTGTGTATGAATACAAAGAGCTTTAAATGTATGTAACGACAGCTCGCCGCTGGGGTCATGGTATCTCCTAGTCGGGCACTCCCGACTAGAGACATCTTACTTGTTATACCCTGAACCCATTGAAAATGGGTAAAAAGGGTATAATGGTTTTGTGCAAATGTACGCAGTACAAGTTTATAATTTTTTTCTCGATATCTTGCTCCGTTTCATTATTATCGATTAAAATCTATTTAAAGACTTGTTTTTCTTGGTATATCTCGGAGACTATAAGAGCTAGAGCCATTAAATTTATTTATGTACTCGTAAAGGATACGCAGATTATGAAAATTTCGGATTTTGGACACCTCCCCCCATTCGCCCCCCAAATCAAAAAACGCAAATCATACTACAGACATGCGCTTTGGTTTGTATAGATTTTTGGATGCTCAAGAATTCATTTGCCATAGTGGGGACACGAACAGCCGATGTGTTAAGTACGCAGCTTGCTGCGTGTGTTTCTGTGTGTGTGTATGTGTGACTTTGTGAATGTGTGTATGAATACAAAGAGCTTTAAATGTATGTAACGACAGCTCGCCGCTGGGTTCAGGGTATCTCCTAGTCGGGGAGTCTAATGATTAGAGCCATCTTACTTGATTTTTTTTAGTTTCCTAAATCGCTGCGTTCATGATAAATAAAATTAATTATTTGATATAATAATGATAATGATACAGTTGCGAAAAAAATAGCATTATTACATTTGTAAGTTGTACATTACAGTTGCACATTACAGTTGTAAGTTGTAAGTATATATATTCTAGATCAGGATCAACAGCCGAGTCGATCTAGCCATGTCCGTCTGTCTGTCCGTTCATCCGTATGTATGATCGTCGATCTAGGAAACTATAACAGCTAGAGACTTCCATGGCACGCGCAGATCAAGTTTATTTCAGATGATCGATAACCCACACCGTTTCCCTAAAATCGATAAAAAATCTACAACAACCTCTATTTTTTAAGCCTATTTCGTAGATTATGAGACCTAGAGACACAAAATTTTGTTTATGGTTTTTTGTTACTATCAAAATCGGTCAAGAAACACAGAAGTTATAAAAGAAGACGTGTGGTAAAATTTGACAAATTTGACAAGCCAATTGGCAGCAAGTGCAAGTAAAGCTTCGGTTTTTAAAAATTTGTGTATATTATCGCAGATCAAGGCCATTTTAAATAATCGATCACCCGCCTCGTTTTCTTATTATCGATAGTTATCGCTTGTTTATCCGTTTTTTGAGCATATCTCAGAAACTATAAGAGCCAGTGCCACCAAATTCGTAGATTATGAATATTTCGGATTTTGGATACCTTCCCCATTAACAGAAAAAAACAGTTGTAATTGTTAGTACAGCCACAATATTTACTACTTAGGCTGCTCGTCATTAAATAAACATATTCAAATAAATGTACTATAGTACAATAAGAATGCCTTAAATAAAATTTCATCAAAATCCGTCTGTATGATATAATAATGAAACAGAGCAAGATATCGAAAAAAAACCGACAAACTTGTACAGCATATGGATTACGAGAATCTAAAGTCGAAAACTTTAGGTCTCTAGCTTTTGTAGTTTCCGAGATCGCTGCGTTCATACAGACGGACTGACGGACGGACGGACAGACGGCTAAATCGACTCATATCGTCGTCCTGATCAAGAATATATATACTTTATGGGGTCGGAGGTGCTTCCTTCTGCCTGTTACATACATTTGCACAAAACCATTATACCCTTTTTACCCATTTTCAATGGGTTCAGGGTATAAAAACAACACCTATTGGTTCAATGAATGATGATCTGAAATATTCTGGAACAACAAAGTGACGAAAACGTGGTATTTGACATGCACACTCTCAAAAAGCTTTCGCGGATCAACTAACATTAAAAGAGAGCGCGAATTAGGTTTTGATTAAAACACGACCGTCTCTTTTTTTATTATTATTATTGATAGAGTCTGGTGCACTGCGACCTCCTGCGTCTATAGTGCCTCTCGCTAGTCAATTATAATTCCTTATCCAGTCCTAATTCTTGCAAAATTGCAATGATTTTCCCTGGTTTAAGAGATATAATTTCTCTTGTGCTAAGAGTCTCGCCCCCTGCTCAGACAGTCTTGACCTGAGTGCTGCTGGACAGTCCTCTAGGATATGTTCCGGTGTTTCGCCACCCTCCAGACACAAGTGCCGTCCTCCACAAACCTTAGCTTGTGGAGGTGCCTGCGTAGCCTTGTCATAGCTGCCTAACAGTTTCTTACTTTGTCATCTGCATCTGAGCGAATACTTTGCTTTAGTATGCTTGGTCCTATTCCACAATAAGGTTTAGGCCCCCAAAAGCTGGAGTTCGCCCGCTTTCTGACTAGTTCATCTGCTACATCGTTCACTGGGGTTCCCAGCGTGGTCTGGAACCCAGAAGATGGTCACCCTGGTGGTCTCGCCAAGCTTGTTCAGGTACCCTAGGCATTGCCAGAGAAGCTCAGATACCACCTTATAAGCTGCTATCGTTTTTATTGCTGCTTGGCTGTCCGAGAAAATTGCTATGTCTTTGTGGGTGTACCCTCTCTCAAGGTAAACTAAACGACTATAGATTCTCCTAATCAATACGCAGTACAAGTTTATCATTTCTTTTCGATATCTTGCTCCGTTTCATTATTATCGATGAAAATCGATTTTAAGACTTGCTTTTTCTTGGTATAAGAGCTAGAGCCATCAAATTAAGTTTAGTATGTGCTTGTAAAGGACAACACAGATTATGAATATTTCGGATTTTGGAGATCTCCGCCCATTCGCCCCCCATATCAAAAAACACAAATCAAATACAATAGACTTGCGCTTTGAAGTCGTAGTACAATTATTAATTTTTTTCGCCACTTATCTTTTTCCGTACCGAACCGATGCAGCGATGAGCAATGTTCGCAATAAATTTTACAGGAAGAGATGGAAAAAAAAGGTCTTCAGAGCTTTTAATTCGGCGGACCAGACAGAAGGTAGCTGCGATGCCAGCGTGGGCACAAGCGCTTTATTGTAGCTGCAGAATCTGTCGCAGCTGACTGCGATAATGATTTAAAGCTGGCTGCTATAAATCATTTACAAAATTAAAATGGCGAGACTATCGGCCATTACATACCCATTGAAAATTGGTAAAAATGCTATTATGGTTTTGTGCAAATGTATGTAACAGGCAGAAGGAGACACCTCCGACCCCATAAAGTATATATTATTGGTCAGGAACAATAGCTGAGTCGATCTAGACATGTCCGTCCTTCCGTCTGTCCGTCCATCCGCCTGTCTGTATGAACGCGTCGATCTCAGCCACTGCAAGAGCTAGAGTGCTGAACTTGGAATTTTTAAGTTTGTGTATACCATACGCAGATCAAGTTTATTTTAAATGATCGAGAACTTGTCCTTGTTTCTTATAATCAGTGCTTATCGATTTTTTGGCACGGTTTATCGAGCATATCTCAGAAACTATAAAAGCTAAAGCCACCAAATTGAATATGTTCCCGTAAAGAATACGCAGATTATGAATATTTTGGATTTTAGAGATCTCCCCCCATTCGCCCCCCATATCAAAACACACAAATCAAATACAATAGACTTGCGCTTTGAAGTCGTAGTACAATTATTAATTTTTTTCGCCACTTATCTTTTTCCGTACCGAACCGATGCAGCGATGTGCAATGTTCGCAAGACAGAAATTTGTGATTGACGGTGAACAATTCAAATCAAATTTATTAGTAGTGGATTCAAAATTCTTAGACGTAGAAATGATACTTGGCGAAGAATTTTGCAAGCAGGCTTGTGTATTAATTAATAATGAGGGTATAAAGGTGAACAAAAATAAACCTGCAGATACTGACTTCAGCTGCATAATGAAAATTAATATCGAAAATAGTGAGGTAGACATTGAAGAAACAGCAAGCGCAAAAGCCAAGAAGACAATTTTAAACATAATAGAGAAATCCACAATATCCACCAATATTAAAATGCGATTAATTCTTAAAGACGATATGCCGATACACTCACGACCACGTAGATTCTCATACGCCGAACGCTGCATTCTAGATAATCAAACTGATCAATGGTTTAAAGACGGAATTATTGAAGCATCCGAATCGGAATACAGTATCCCAGTAGTTCTAGTTAAAAAGCGGGACGGCACAAATCGGTTATGTATAGATTACAGACGTATCAATAAAATTATTGTTCGAGACCACTTCCCGTTACCATTAATTGAAGACCAACTAGATAGACTACAAAACGCGCAAATATTTAGTTCCATAGACCTAAAAAATGGCTTTTTCCATGTTGGCATAGATGAAGAAAGTCGAAAATATACATCCTTTGTAACACACAGCGCCCAGTTTAAATTTTTACGAGTTCCGTTTGGCCTTTCAAATTCTCCCAGTGTGTTTCAACGTTATGTAAACGCCATTTTTAGAGACTTAACACGAAAAGGTGTAGCCATACCTTATGTAGATGATATAATTATTCCAGCAGAAACTGAAGACGAGGCTGAAGCAAATTTAGAAGATGTATTACATCGCTGCGAAGAGTACGGACTAATGATAAATTTGAAGAAATGTCATTTTCTAAAAACCAGGATTGAGTATCTAGGCCATTTAATTGAAAATCAACGCATAAGTCCATCCCCATCAAAGACGCAAGCAGTAGGAAAATTTCCGATACCGTGCAACTTAAAGCAGCTGCAAAGTTTCCTAGGTTTAGTAGGATATTTTCGTAAATTTTTTGCGAATTCCTAACAAATCGCTAAGCCACTCTCTGACATGACGAAACAAGGCGCCAAGATTACGTTTGGAGAAAAGGAGTTAACAGCATTCAATAGACTGAAGACATTAATAACGCAAAAACCAGTGCTCAAGATTTTTCATCAGAAGCATAACACTGAACTGCATACAGACGCGTCAATTGACGGATTTGGTGCAGTCCTCTTGCAAAAGTCACTTGATGATAATCAATGGCATCCTGTCTATTATATGAGCAAAAAGACCTCAGAAGCTGAAAGAAAGTTCACGAGCAACGAGCTTGAAATTTTAGCCGTTGTAGAAGCCTTGCGAAAATTTCGTGTCTATTTACTTGGCTTACATTTCAAACTGGTCACAGACTGCAACGCTCTGGCTAAGACATTGGACAAAAAACACTTGTACACGCGTGTAGCTCGCTGGATTCTATTAATGCAAGAATTTGATTACGACGTCGAGCACCGAGCCGGCACCCGCATACGCCATGTAGACGCACTTAACCGTTGCCCAGTAATGTCGATCAGTGACAATAGCATGCACAGTAGGTTAAAATATGTTCAATCACGTGACGACGAAAAAAGGCGATAATAGACATTTAATCTGAAAAAACGACACATAATAGCTATTTTATAAAATCCGGTCAATTACATAACTTAGTTGGCGACAACGAATTGATTGTTTTACCTGTAGGATTGCAAAGAGAAATTATTAAACAGGCGCATGAACGCGGTCATTTTTCAGTAAAGAAAACAAAAGAAATTATAGGAAAGGAATTCTATATACCCAAATTGGAGGAGAAAATCCAGAAACACATAAACTGCTGTATGCTATGTATTGTCTCGAATAGAAAACAGGGCAAGAAGGAAGGAGGGCTGCATCCACTAAGCAAAGAGGAGCAACCGCTACAGACGTACCAAATTGATTTTCTAGAGACTAAATCCGCTAAAATCGACTCACAAACAGTATAAACATATATTAGCAGTTATTGATAGTTTTACCAAATTTTGCTGGTTATTTCCAACAAAAACGACCTCCGCAAAAGAAGTAATAGTACGGCTCCAAGAACAAAGCATTGTGTTTGGAAATCCGTTTGCAAAGTGTATCCGACAAAGGCTCCGCATTTACATCTCTGGAATTTAAGCAGTATTGCAACAACGAAGGCATCAGGCATCAGGCAATCACGACAGGACTACCACGTGCCAATGGACAAGTCGAAAGGTTAAACTCAACGATCATTGCAGTTCTATCCAAAATGTCTGGTGACGACCCGTCCAAGTGGTACAAGTTTGTTGGCAGTGTCCAGCAAGCTATCAATTCAACGTTTTGTAGAAGCACAAAGATGACGCCCTTCGAGTTACTCACGGGCACAAAGATGCGAATCAAATATGATCTTTAAATACGTGAAATATTAAAAGACGAGATGATTCAATTATTTAACAACGATCGAGATGAACTCCGAAAGCAAGCAAAGCAACACATTCCAAAAATGCAAGACGAAAACAGAAAAAGCTACAATTTAAGACGAAAGCCAGCATTAAAGTATAAAAATGGTGACCTAGTTGCCATTAAAAGAGCACAGTTTGGTGGAGGACTCAAGTTAAAACCGAAGTTTCTAGGTCCTTACAAAGTCACCAAATCCAAACCCAACGATACCTACGACGTAATTAAAGACGCCATATTCAGTGAAGGTCCAATGCAGACGAGCACCTGCGCTGAGTATATGAAGCCATGGACACCATACATCGACGACGACAATGACGACGCATTCGGGGCGAATGCAGTATAGGGTGGCCGAGCTGTGGGAATGGTCTGGTAACGACGTATATCCAGCCCTTCTCTAATAACTGTTGAATGGTCTGGTAACGTAAATCCAGTCCTTCTCTAACGATGACGAGGTGGCAAGGTGGCCACTAAGAAGAAGAATAATTGAGAACGACGAACGTGCGTTGCTTAGCACGCATGCGCTTGGTAAACGACAAAATTACAACGCATATCTCATGTTAATGTGTATTCAAATATCAAACCAAATTGTTCTAATATCAACAATAAACTTAATAATATTATATTTAATAAACTATCCGGGACTCGTTATTACTGAACTATAACCCCAGTCCCACATATATACTTTATGGGGTCGGAGGTGCTTCCTTCTTTCTGTTACATTCATTTGCACAAAACCATTATTCCCTTTTTACCCATTTTCAATGGGTTCAGGGTATAAAAACAACACTTATTGGTTCAATGATGATCTGAAATATTCTAGAACAACAAAATGAGGAAAACGTGGTATTTGACATGCACACTCTCAAAAGCTTTCGCGGATCAACTGCAACAAATATTTGAGAGATATAGTTTCCTATTTTGTGAGAAAAATTTGCTAGCTAATTTTAACATTAAAAGAGAGCGCGAATTAGGTTATGATTAAAACATGACCGTCTCTTTTTTTTATTATTATTGGTAGAGTCTGGTGCACTGCGATCTCGCTGCACCCTGTGACGTTTGCCAGTATCTTTCGCAAGCACGTCGAGCATCTGAACGAATACTTTGCTTTAGTATGCTTGGTCCTATTCCACAATAAGGTTGAGGCCCCCAAAAGCTGGAGTTCGCCCGCTTTCTGGCTAGTTCACCTGCTACATCGTTCACTGGGATTCTCAGCGTGGTCGCTTTTATTGCTACTTGGCTGTCCGAGAAAATTGTTATGTCTTTGTGGGTGTACCCTCTCTCAAGGTAAACTAAACGACTATAGATTCTCCTAATCAATACGCAGTACAAGCTTGTAATTTTTTTCGATATCCTGCTCCGTGTCATTATTATCGATAAAAATCGATTTTAAGACTTGCTTTTTCTTGGCATATCTAGGAGACTATAAGAGCTAGAGCCATCAAATTAAGTTTAGTATGTGCTTGTAAAGGACAACACAGATTATGAATATTTCGGATTTTGGAGACCTCCTCCCATTCGCCCCCCATATCAAAAAACACAAATCAAATACAATAGACTTGCGCTTTGAAGTCGTAGTACAATGATTAATTTTTTTCGCCACTTATCTTTTTCCGTACCGAATCGACGAAGCGATGAGCAATGTTCGCAAGACAGAAATTTGTGATTGACGGTGAACAATTCAAATCAAATTTATTAGTAGTGGATTCAAAATTCTTAGACGTAGAAATGATACTTGGCGAAGAATTTTGCAAGCAGGCTTGTGTATTAATTAATAATGAGGGTATAAAGGTGAACAAAAATTAACCTGCAGATACTGACTTCAGCTGTATAATGAAAATTAATATCGAAAATAGTGAGGTAGACATTGAAGAAACAGCAAGCGCAAAAGCCAAGAAGACAATTTTAAACTTAATAGAGAAATCCACAAAATCCACCAATATTAAAATGCGATTAATTCTTAAAGACGATATGCCGATACACTCACGACCACGTAGATTCTCATACGCCGAACGCAGCATAATAGATAATCAAACTGATCAATGGTTTAAAGACGGAATTATTTAAGCATCTGAATCGGAATACAGTAGCCCAGTAGTTCTAGTTAAAAAGCGGGACGGCACAAATCGGTTATGTATAGATTACAGACGTATCAATAAAATTATTGTTCGAGACCACTTCCCGTTACCATTAATTGAAGACCAACTAGATAGACTACAAAACGCGCGAATATTTAGTTCCATAGACCTAAAAAATGGCTTTTCCCATGTTGGTATAGATGAAGTAAGTCGAAAATATACATCCTTTGTAACACACAACGCCCAGTTTAAATTTTTACGAGTTCCGTTTGGCCTTTCGAATTCTCCCAGTGTGTTTCAACGTCATGTAAACGCCATTTTAAGAGACTTAACACGAAAAGGTGTAGCCATACCTTATGTAGATGATATAATTATTCCAGCAGAAACTGAAGACGAGGCTGAAGCAAATTTAGAAGATGTATTACATCGCTGCGAAGAGTACGGACTAATGATAAATTTGAAGAAATGTCATTTTCTAAAAACCAGGATTGAGTATTTAGGCCATTTAATTGAAAATCAACGCATAAGTCCATCCCCATCAAAGACGCAAGCAGTAGGAAAATTTCCGATACCGTGCAACTTAAAGCAGCTGCAAAGTTTCCTAGGTTTAGTAGAATATTTTCGTAAATTTATTGCGAATTTCTCACAAATCGCTAAGCCACTCTCTGACATGACGAAACAAGACTCTTCCATGGCACGCGCAGATCAAGTTTATTTCAATTGGCAGCAAGTGCAAGTAAAGCTTCGGTTTTTAAGTTCGTGTATACCTTACGCAGATCAAGGCTATTTTAAATAATCGATCACCCGCCCCGTTTTCATATTATCGATAGTTATCGGTTTTTTATCCGTTTTTTTAGGAAATCTCAGAAACTATCAGAGCAAGCGCCAGCAAATTTGGTTTAATATGTTCTCGTAAGGGATTCGTTGATTATGAATATTTCGGATTTTGGATACCTTCCCCTATCTTCCCCCATTAACAGAAAAAACAGTTGTAATTGTTAGTACAGCCACAATATTTACTACTTAGGCTGCTCGTCATCAAATGAGCATATTCAAATAAATGTACTACAGTACAATAAGAATGCCTTAAATCAAATTTCATCAAAATCCGTCTGTATGATATAATAATGAAACAGAACAAGATATCGAAAAAAAACTGATAAAATTGTACTGCATATGGATTAGGAGAATCTAAAGTCGAAAAGTTTTGGTCTCTAGCTTTTGTAGTTTCTGAGATCGCTGCGTTCATACAGACGGACTGACGGACGGATGGACAGACGGATTTGGCTATATCGACTCATATCGTCGTCCTGATCAAGAATATATATACTTTATGGGGTCGGAGGTGCTTCCTTCTGCCTGTTACATACATTTGCACAAAACCATTATACCCTTTTTACCCATTTTCAATGGGTTCAGGGTATAAAAACAACACTTACTGGTTCAATGAATGATGATCTGAAATATTCTGGAACAACAAAATGACGAAAACGTGGTATTTGACATGACGTGAATTTTTGCTCATATTCAAATATTCATCGGTTCGTGTCTTGTCATAGCTGCCTAAAAGTTTCTTACCTTGTCTAGCACCCTGTGACGTTTGCCAGTATCTTTCGCAATCACGTCGTGCATCTGAACGAATGCTTTGCCTTAGTATTCTTGGTCCTATTCCACAAAAAGGTTGAGGCTCCCAAAAGTTCGGGAGGGAGTTCGCCCGCTTTCCGGCTAATTCATCTGCTACATCGTTCACTGGGGTGTCCAGCGTGGCCTGGAACCCAGTAGATGGTCACCCAGTTGGTCTCGCCTAGCTTGTTCGGGGACCCTAGGCATTGCCAGAGAAGCTCAGATACAACCTTATAAGCTGTTATCGCTTTTATTGCTGCTTGGCTGTCTGAGAAAATTGCTATGTGTTTGTGGGTGTACCCTCTCTCAAGGTTGTATGAGACACACCTTTCTATGGCGTGTATCTCTGCCTGGAAAATGCTTGCGAATTTCCCTAGCGTTTCGTGGTAGCGGACTCTGGGTCCACAGACCCCATTTCCTGCACCATCCTCTGTGAGAGATCCGTCTGTATACCACATTAGCCCAAGTAGAACGTCCAGTGCTGTTGACGGACAGGTGCGAATCGCGCCTAAAATGCATGTACACGCAAGCCTCTGGAGCTTACCCGGCTGCTTCCTCATGCATTTCAGTTCTGTGCGATCCGCCTATACCGCAGCGTCGTAGCTAACAATGGGCCGAACCATTGCTACATACATCCACATTAAAATTTTTGGAGATACCAGAGAGGGCTCTACAGCTCATCACAGTGGGAGTGCCTTTTTGATAACTTGTGCGGTGTAAGACTTCCATTTCAGTTTTTAATCTAGGATGACTCCCAGATACTTGACATCCTTGGATAATGGTATTGGCACATCCCCAATTCTGATTGGTCTAAGTGAGTTACAGTATGTACAGAATTGTAAACTGGCAAATATTAAATGAGTCGCTTATCAGTGAATTTCAAACCCAATTTAACTGTGCGCATTTACATAAATTGATGACCGAACATAATATGATGAAGAACAAGTAAGATAGCTATAGTCGGGAGTGCACGACTAGGAGATACCCTAAGCCCAGCGGCGAGCTGTCAATATATACATTTATTAAATCCCCTCTCCATTCATACACACGACTCCACAGCCACACTTAGTAAAATAAAACAACAATACAAAATTAATGCTTCGCGCTCGCTTAATATGTGCACACCAAATTTAATATGCCGCTGTTGAAATTTCTCGCAAAAAAGGATGCATGCCAAATACCAATTTTTCCCAGCATTAAATTACACTTGGACCAATATGGGTGCACACGCATGAAAAAAATATCTGCGCTTGGCGCTTGCCAACACGTGGTTTGCCAATATACAAATACATTTTCTTTAATAACTTCTGTGTTTCTTAACCGGTTTGGATAATGCAGTCTTATTGTACTATAGAACATTTATATAGCAGCCTGAACCATATTTGGTAACTCTTGCTCTTATAGTTTCTGAGATATGCTCAAGCAGCTGCGCTCGGCCCACAATTTGGAAAGTTATTTCTTAAATAACTTCTAAACTAAGAATACGATCGTTATGAAATGTTGTGGTACTTGATTTTGTTTGGTTCTTTTTATATGGGGGCCAAATGAAGGTAGGTATCCAAAATCCGAAATATTCATTATCTGCGTATCCTTTACGAGCACATATTAAACCAAGTTTGGTGGCCTTAGCTCTTATTGTTTTTGAGATATGCACAAAAAACCAGAACCCAGTGGCAAGCTGTCATTACGTGCATTTAATTATACCCTTCTGCATTCATACATACGACACCTCAGCCGCACTTAGTAAAATAAAATAATAAGTAAGAATGTTCTAGTCGGAGGGCCCAACTAGGAAATACCCTGAACCAAGGTATATATTAAAGTAACTTGTAAGGTTAAATTACTATGGTTAAAATAATATACAATATATATATATATATATATATATACAGTAGTATAGTATAGTATATAGTAGTATATAGTATATAGTATAGTAGTATATATACATATATATACTACACTATAATAAGCCTTTTTACATACATCTTTAATTTCTTAAAACAAAGTTGAAATATACTTATTTAATTTATTTATGTGCATACGTGTTATATTCAAATATTTACACTATCCTATACTAACTGAGATTTCACTGTGGTTTTCAAATCTAGCAAGCACCTAAACTCTTTATCTATCAAATTATCATAGAGGGACCTACACTTATCAAATTTACTAAAGCATTCATTAAAATCTCCAAAAATAAATCTATTATCATTAAAAATAGTTTTTGCTGAAATAAATCATCAAATTCTGTTTTAAACATAGCTAACGGGCAGAACTATTTACTTAGTGATCATAATGTGATCGAAGTAGTTTTTCAGTCCGCAATTGCTCTACCTAATTTTGGACCTTATCATCTTTTTGGGATGACTAACCCATCCCCTGAATCTGCATTGACCGTAATCATATATTTGGCAGTGGTTTTTAAGAGAAGGGACAACATAATCCCTGTGTTTCGGACGACCTAAACCTACTAACGGCTTCTAAAATGCTATCCCCTTTTGCCGCATTTAAAAGTGAATCTTTAATAATATCATAAGCGGTAGAAATAAATTGTTCAGTCGGAATCGAACTCAACTTTACAGTATTAAAGTTGTCAGTTGCCGCATTGGTACTAAAAATGTGAATTTCATCATCTAACACCGCCGATGGCTGACATATGCGGGACCGGACAAGACTAATGTCATCGGTTGTCATGATACCCGATGCCATATTATTTAAAGCAGAAGCAAATAATTGGTCCTCCCGTTGTCGCAAGTTTTCTGTGAGCTCAAAGTACTTAAAAAGGTCCCACAGAGAAGAAGCACAAATGGCACTGTAGGGATCATTAGAGTTGGATTCGAAAATCCAACGATCTCATACTGATGATAAGTTGAAGTATTTTTTAAAATGTATTTTAGGCGGGAGTCCGGCTGGAAAAACATTTAGAATCCTACCATAGATATTTCGTCTATAATAATAAGTTTAGGGTCATTAACCTTGAATACAATGTATAGACTAAATCATTGCTTAAGGCCCTTAAATCTGAACCAGATTGATTTACTGTTAGAAAAAACATTAAATGCAGGGCTGATCCGCTGATTCCGAAAGCAGTTTTACCTGTTGGGGCACACAATAGAATTTTAGCGGAACAATACCGACAAAGATTGAAAAATTGCTATTATAAGTCGGCTTTTGCCTACACCAGCACCACCGCCAACAAATTCGTAAAATACGGATTTGTGTTTGGCATTGTGCAAAACGTGTGTATGGTATATTTTCTGCTTTAAATTAAGAGACCTGACAATATATGTCAATCTTTGAGCTGGAACTATAGCTGGAAGTTTTATTAATCGGACATTACTATCTGAGTCTGCAATATTATCCGTATCATTAATGCTTAAAGACATTTATATCAGGATTTATTTCAGGCAATCCTAAGACTCTACATCTAACATCTACTACCTCATAACTGCAGTGTCGAGAGCTTCCTGAAGCTCTCTATCATCTACACTATTTTATTTTCTACGATTGCTCTCGATCAACTCCTTATTTTGACTACAAAATAATTTACAGTCCCTAAGCACAAAGTCTACATTCTCGTCCCTCCAAGGGAAATATAGCATAACTAGCTCCCTAAAGTAATTGCTCCTATCAGTATTAATATCTAATCTCCTGTATCTAATTATACTAGGAGTAAGCCTTTTATTAACAAAGCCAATACCATCGCAAAGTGTGTAAATTAATGCTTGAGAAGACCTCGGTGTTTCTATATCATCTGCATCATCAATATACTGACGAGTCCCAATATGCCTTTTGCTAAAACTATGAAAAGCTGCAAAATCGGCAAGGCATACATTTTGAGCTCCTAGTTCAAATATTGAAGTTGAGTTTTCGGGAAAATTTTGCAACTGTTGCCTGGACTTAAGTATCCTAACCCGATGCTCTGGCAATGAATTATTTATATATACTTCAGCGTTACTGCTTTCGGACAAATGCATACCTAAACAACAGTAAACGGCTACCTGGGGATATCTCTGTACCCGAAATAAATTTATGTCCTATATGTTGTAACTTTTGTTTTATAGTCACATTACCCCTATTTAACTCACTAACTGTTTTACGCATTAATTTGGAAAAACATCTCTGGGACTTGTTAATATAATTAACGACGTAACTGCAGCAGGCATATGGATCTAATATGAACTGTATATATATATTGGCTCGCTGCCGCAGAAGAAGGTGAGGATTATAAGCGTTAAGATTGATAGCAGCAAAAGATCGCTGTAAGAACATTTTGGGCTTCTTTAAACTAGACCTAAGTGCATTTATATAGCACTCATAGCTCATAGTTGATCGTGAGACAAAAAGTTATTAAAATCGCTAAGAAACTCTACGGCATCACGATCAAACGGATAATCAAATAGGCCCTGTATTTTTTCAAAATTCCTGCAATGCACATCTGTATTTTCTGTTTGGGGCATGGGAGGGTATGGAATACCGAATCTGCAAATTTTTTGGCCTCTAACCTCACGCCTACATGAATGCCCATGGCTATGTGTTTGATACTTAAAAAATGGAGCTACATCTGGGTTACATGTATCAGTTGTGACAAACTGATCAATAATGGACTTTACTGGAGGAATGCTTGACTCATAAGAGAATCGTTGCTGAAACTCTACTCGCCAATAAAACTTGATGACCCTATGACAACCGAAAACACAGCCTTCCTTTCATTAGCTTTAAAAGCTGCCAGTAGCAAAAATCAAAATACCTAGCTCAAGTTAAGGGATCTGCTCAAATAAGACGGGCTTTTTCATTAAAATGAAAAACTGATGCTGCTTCTTTAGAAATATCTAACTTATCATTATTTTAAAGTAAAACTAACAGCTCCGTCCACCTAGTTTCTAGGTTATGAAAAATGTTGGAAGACCGAATTGCCTAAACCTTAAAGCAGAAGAGGCGCGAATACATTTCAAAATCCTATAGCTATCATCGTGGCGTATTAAATTGTCTATGTACTCTTCATTAAGAGTGTTAGCCGCAGAAATCTCTTGATTGTCGCTGTGCTTACGTAAGCAAATGGAAGTATAGTTCCTAATATTAATCATTTCCAACTTTTTATAGTTAAGAAATAATTTATTAGCTCTACAACCTCTTCTATCTGCATTT